>CAJNOI010000535.1:0-39530 GCA_905250115.1 Adineta steineri
TAGAAAGGAAGAGTTGTTTCATATGACATTTTGAACACTTATATTGTTTAGATTTAAGAATTATTCTATATAACACGTAAATTGATTCGATCAAACTTTTGTTTTGGTTTAGTATTATGTTAGATGAACTCTTTGTTGAAGTTTAGGAGAGAGTTTATGAGTCATGTATTACTTATTTTCGGAAGAATATGTACATAATTTGTTAGTTAGTTTAAGATACCACTCGATAAATAGTTTAAGTCCGAATAAAACTGAATAGATGATTTGGAATTAAAATTAAACATTGATTATACAAGATTTATCAGACTTTTATGTTGCTTAAGAAAACGTTTTATCGATTAAAATTGATCAAAATTGCAAAATCTGTAGACATCAATCCAATTTAAAAAGCCAATTATTACCGAGGTTGAGCGGTGGCCATGGGGAAATTCTTAGGCATGCAACCGGCGGAGGATTATAGTTGATTGAAAAGTTGTAATTTTAGCCATTTACAATTCTGGTTCTATTTGATAATAATTAGATCGATCGTTTTGATTATGACTGATTATAAATAAATTATAGTTCATGTAGAAGTTCTGTTTAGTCGATTTAAATTTTGATTTCATTACGTATAATTCTGAATATAGCCTTGATTGAAAGTATTCAAAAGTGAATTATAAATGAGTTATAATGACATTGAAGATTGGGTCGCTTGAACTCAAACATTCTCAAGTATTGGTTCGTATTTCAATTGGAACATAGTAGATGTTATAGGCCTTAATGAGCTATGACTACCTTAGAAAGAATATGTGTTTTGACGTACTTTACTACCATACACTAAAGATAAAAAATGCATGGAGTTGAAATCAAATTGTTTTTTAAAAAGTAAAATGGGTGGGTAGGGACGTGGGTGGTGTGCGAGGTGTGGATGCAGTGAAGGAGTGGTGTATGTATCGTCATAGACACCCACCCACCCTCTGGTCTTTCATAATGAGTATTTGTTTAATTTGATCATTTTGCAATAAATCATTTTTAAGTAATTGAATACATTTTAAATTATCAGCCACAAGTATTTCTACTTATGTTCTTTTAAAAAGATTTAAAATTGCTTCATGATTTAAGGTTATATATAAACTAACAACAATAAAGCCATACATAGACGTAATGCATCATTATACATTCTTTGAATATAGAGTTTTTTTTTTGTTGTAATCAAATTATTTAATCATATATGGTTCCAATCAACTATCATTGATTAAATAATATACTAGTCGCACTTATCACAATATGAAATCGCATAGCAGTTGCCGAGAAAGAGATAGTGATAAAAAATAAATTATTGTTTGTATAACTGAATACATATTTTTTTTGAAGGAAAGTAATTATACTAAATATGGATGTAATGAATTTGAAACATTCCTTGTTCTTATTGAGACTGACTCTGTTGAGAACGAATTCAGTTGCAATCATAATTATCATCGAGTAAGTATTAGAAATGAATAATTAAATAAGATACTCAAATAAACCAATATTTCCTCACCAACTTGAAGATGTAGATGTGAATGATGGTTCTTCTTCTCTTCACTTATATCTGTTCATCTGAAGATGACTTTCCGTTTTATTGTGGTTGTTGTTGTTAATGATGAAATGATTTAGTCCATGTTGGTTTGTAAAGTTTTATTAAGAATCTTGAGACTTTTATCCAGCGATTGGATAATACCATCGGAGCTGTATCCGATTTGTTTTGTATATTTTTACGACATTCACTAATGATCGAATGAGTGTAGATCATAAATGAACACTACATCCATTCACACCCACCGTCAAAAATAATGAAAGATTATTTAAAAATTATTATTAAGTATGAAAACAAAATAAACTTGTTCATTACTGATCGCAGATATAGATCAATTATTTTATTTAGATTTTGTTGAATGTTCAAGAGTAAGTGATATCGAAGAAAAATGATATAATTCGAGATCATTCCATTTCAGATAGAGGTGTTGATGATTTATCCAAAAGTATTTCTGTTTCATTTACATATGCTTGTTGTTCCGGTATTTTTAATCTAATAATCATCAAATTTTCAACTAATTATTTTCGTTTATCAATTAAATTTACTCACCCACGCAATACAAGCATACATAACATAGCTACTAGATTAAAAGATACACAAAGTATTAATTCCATAGATATTGAAAAGTCCTACAATAAAAATATTAATAGAAAATATCGTTTCTGTTTTTGTCTGAAACCTACAGCGAATAAAACAATCAGTATTATAAGAATTTGTGGTATACGTATATAACAGATTATTGTTGATCGAACTAAAACAAAATAACTGTGTAGGTGAAATTGTTGTAAAATTATTTATACTTTCATTTGGCATATATGTATTTTTGGATACAGTTATTGATGGGCGAGAAATACCAACACAGAATTCAAACAGAACAAAGCCAATTATAATTAATATTAATGACTTAAATAATCAGATTAGTCTGTAATAAATATATAACATAGTTGACTAACCTTTGGAAATACAATTGGTATTGTCATTCCGGCTGCAGCTAGTAGAAAAACTACTCTGAAATAACTAACCTTATGAAAAAATATGTTATTATACTAAAAGAAGCGAATTACATCATGAATGACTGAACTCTGGTCCATTTAACAAGAAGATAAAAAACAAATGAACCAATCATTGTTACTAACTAATTCAATAAGAAAAATAATATATTGAACTAATATTTTATTACCATATAACCAGCAAAAATAAAACCTAATGGTAATGAATTCTGATCAGTTGAACTTCTAGTTCTTTCAAAAACTGGTGTCCAGTTAATAACAAATAGAAATAATGATGCTTCAAACAAAGCTAAGCATAATCCAAGGACAACAATACGAGGATCTAAAGAAATATTTGAAAAGTTTTCTTAAATAAAACCGATAAAATAAACTGACCAGCTCGTAGCATTTGAATAGCTAAAATGAATGACTATGTTGCTTTTGCATCTTTATTTCCATAGTTTTCTGACCAAAATTTCCTTATTAATATTATCGATAGATTAAAAAAATACAATCGACAGATTAAATGGAGCACTGAAATCAACAAAAACTGACTCTGTAAAAATATATTCCACTCATGACTAGTTTTTATTTCAGAAATTTTATCTTATAGAACAAATACATAGCAGATGAATCAAATCGTATTATAAAGCTATATAGGCACTTACGCATAATTACTCTGTTTTACTAAAAATTGAGCAGAAACACCTGCTCCTATTGAAATAAATGATAAGCCAATATCTAAAATAAAAGCAAAGTAGATAAAAATTAGAATTGAATTTATTGAATATTACTAACTAGCATCCCGAAGTATTCGTTTTAGTAATGTATCATCAAGAAAACGCTGTTATATGAAAAGGATTATAAACTAATATAATACGAACTTTTTATAAATGATATATCTCTTGATATTCTTGTAGAAGCCAAGCATCAAATGCTGTTGAATGAAAAGTATCAGCTATACCCGAAAATATGCCTGATATCATTAGAATCCATACTGAAGAAAAATTCTTAATCAAACAATGATTTAGTAATAACACTACTTTCTAGTAATATTTACCATTAAAATACTCATTAGAATAAAGACAACATTACTAAGTAAACATCCTAGTCGACGTCCACTAAATAATGATATATAATTAACTGTATTCTTTCAAAAGATAATATAGATGAAAATAACTTACTATAAATCAGCAAGTGAAGCAGCAAATGTACCAATAACTAATGAAGATGTGTATGAGACAATATAAATGAATTGAATATTTGAACAACTTAATCCATAACTTTCATAGAGAGCATATCGATGAGAACCATGCAAACAATCACCAGCTATGTTTTTCATAAATAAATCCATCGCAATCGGTTAAAATCTGAAGAGGAGATTGATAAAATATCAGTTTTAGTTTTTTCGTTGTATTTCATTATTGTTTGTGTTGTGATGTATCCGTACAAATGACGAATTTAGTCTAACGTGTGTAACGCTTGAGTGATGTTTGATGACTACTTATTGGATAGAACGTCATTTTAAATAGGCATAATAACGCACATGTATTGTTCTACGGATACAAATATTATTGTCCTACTTTGAAATGTAATAAGGTTAGTATATAGAATAATTCGAAAAATATGTTTAAATTATTTATTTATAAATGATTATTTAATGATATCGTATTCTGAAACTATCATAGAATAATAATAATAATAATAATAAAGATTACTTAATTAACTCCACAATTATTTTGAGTATCTTAAATATATATATATATGCACAAATGGATTTAGAAAAAATGTATTTGTACTATTGTAAGCATATCGAAAATATAATACAATATTTCAGTCGTAATTTTCAAACTTGACGTCTTTTTGATCTAAATACATTTCTTGATTCTGAATCAGATTATGAACGTCTAACTGACGTATATTTACTCTCTTGAGGGTGTTAGCACATCTTTAACTCTATATCACAATAACAATAATAATATTATTTCTTATAATTTTTGTAACCGCGTATCTGCATACACTACCTGGCTGTTGAGGATGTGTGTGTGAGTGTGCATTAATGTTCATTATTTATCTACGCTATCACCCACACCCTGGTTTTTATTGCAGTTTAAATTTAATTAATTGAATTGATATACTTAGAATTATCTCCAAGTTATTGTCTATAATAATCTATCTTGAATTTTAATGGATTCTTTTGTTAAACAATTGACAATATCTCTATAAACATGATAACATCTATTATGATAGCATATTCTATGATCTTGCTAGAAATATCCAATGGTTATTATTATTATAAAATAGTTTTCTTGTTATAAAAACATCAATTTGTTCAGTTCTCGTTTGTAAATGAATTAAAAAGGTTAATATCTCATTCACATATTATTCACCAATAATAAAAAGTAATCATGTTAAATCTTTATTTGTCATGTTATCATAAATATGTAATTCTTTTTTTTTCAATATTTTTCGACTGTTCCATAAATTAAATTCTTCACTATGATATATCTAAAGTCAATGATATTTTCAATAACGATCATCATCTAATAAAAAAAACGTTTCAATCTATAACTAAAAAACAGATTCTGATATTTATTGATCAATATATTATAGGAATAAATAAAAGAGAAAGATTTTGATGAACAATAATTGGATATATTAAGTTAACATGTAATATCAAAATAAATTATTAGAAAAAAGATTGAACCGATGATTAAGAAAATAAAATAGCGGAACAAGATCACTAACATCAAAATAATTGAAGAAATCAATGAAGATTTCATATGGTAATAATTCAAAGTTTATTGTGTTCTTTTTTTTCGATTTTCTTTCAAAATAGTATAGACATGTTACTTTTCTTATTTTTATATCAAATCATGTAAAGATCAACTATAGAAATAAATCGTGTTTCATATAAAAATTGCATAAGAACCGTAAGATAGTCTTACATGAATTCTTAATAATTTCATTGAATTGTAATCAATGAAAAGAATGTTTTTTTGTAAATAAAAAATACGTGAAATAAAAAAAATAATCTATTTATTTTCAATTTGATATGTGTTCATCAAGCAATTATTTTTACAAAGAAATAAATAATCATTTTGTGATATTTCCTGTGGATTAATGATTATTTTATCTCATATAATTTCACTTATATAATAGAGAATCTATTTAAATCTAAAATAAAAATAAATATAGTTTCAATAATTCTAGAATCAGTTGTCTTCATAAAATTAATCTAGTAGAAAGTCTTATAATAAAAGAAACAGAATTAATATTGACGAATTTTCTGTCTGTTTGAGATCTTACGAAAAAACACAGTATATAGTAGACCAATAACAGATCTTCTTCTTTATAATATAGAAGTTTTTTGTATGATCGATAAAAAACACAACAGTTGTTTACTCCCTACAAATGACTTTTATCGTTCTGAGAGTCATTTTCTTGTTCTTTGTGTGATGTTCAGAATATAGAAGAAGTATCGCTAATCATCGTTTCTCCTGCTAATATTTTGGCATAGGAAATTAGCAGAACGCAAAAGTAGCTTACAGAATAATAGAAGTGAGTCATTATGAAAGATGTTTTATGATTATTAACACCGTCATTTCCTTTTATCACAGTTATGTCTATTGATCTATTTCATTATATATATATACATTGTCGCTTCCTTTTCTTTACTGCTTTCTCTTTTCTCTTTTCCGTTGTGATTGATAGGATTTCTCTGCATATTTTTGTTTTGCACATCGGATGGTTGTTTTCATCTATACGATTTATTATCTTCGTTCTATATATATATACATATTCTTTTAATTTGTCTTTTATTATATTTGCATAAAGTCTACCTATCATTTTCTATATCAATAAAAACTAGAAGAAAAATATATAAAACCATTTATATTAATACCATGTGAACTGAAATTGTGATTTAGTAGTATTTATATAATAAAACTATACGATTTATATTCAATTTCATTGATAATGATACATTATTTAAACTTAATTTTTCTTCTTATTCCACTACGATTTGTCCAGCCCGATGACTCTGAATTAAGCAACTTTTATCAAAAAATCATGTCGACAACAATTGGAAATAGTGTTCTATATGCATTAGATCATGATCCTATTCGACGCAAGTTATCAGTATTATCTTCAGATACATCTTTCAAACAAAATTACAATAAAGTTCCAATAATACCTTCAAGTACTGCTCGATATTATTTTCACACCATCGATAGGAAGACATATGAACATATAGAAGGAATTAAAAGATATAATGAATGGTATCAAAAACACCCGAAAGACCGTTGCTATTATATAGAAGGTAACACTTTCTAAGTAGATTGTAATCATACATTACAACTGAGATGATTTTATAAAACTATAACTTCGTTATTCATTATCATGGGTCTTTTTTGATATCTTGCTTTATTTCAGACGCAAATTAACTTTTTTTCGATATTCGAATAAAACAAAATACTTACGATTTTCATCTTTTGATATTTCGTATTGAGATCTATTAGAAAAGATGTCATTTATTTGTGATATCAAATCTGAGTGAATTGTTACTGTACTTCAGTTTGCTTTTATCTCCTATAAATTTAAAATTTCTAAGTTGCAAGACTATCGTTTTAGCAGTGAATTATTATCTCTTCAGGTGCATTTGATACTTCTTTTTCATGATGTTTTTTTTATGTTAATTGTAATGTCTAGGTCGTTATAAAAAGTGTGGTCATTCATCACAAACATGGTGCTGTCATAGTGAGTCAAATAATAAATTATTCTGAACATTCTTTTATATTAATTCACAAACATTTTTTCGGTTTCTAGTTCACGATCCTTGTGGGACAAACTCTAGCCGATGTAAAAAACAGACATCTACTGATATTAATATAACGGTATCATTTGTGTTATTGGGAACGGTCATCGGCGTTTCTTTCATTGGAGTGTGTGCCAAAATACGCTGTAGTTTACCTTGTGATTCACCGGTTTTGTCACGAACAAATTCGAGCATAAGACTACCACATAACGCAAATCCTAATGTACCGCCAATATCTCAACAAGGTTGGAATAGAAATATTTTACAAAGAGATATGATGGTTTCAATAGAATCTGAACGACCAGGAAGCATTAATTTGAATGATAGAAGAGTATCAATAATCGTCGAAGAACAAATTTCAGATTTACCACCAGCATATGATGAAATGACACGTCAAAGTTCAATAACCATTGAAACACAGCAACAGTTTTTACTACCTCCAACTTACGAAGATTTTATACGACGACAAAATAGAAACGATGAAACTAATTTATAATATTTATTATTATGTTATCATTTCTTAAAGATACATTCACTGTAATCTGGATAATTGATTACTGTAATGTTTAACCTTTTTTTTCGCCAAAGTTATTATGCACAGTAGTGCTCGCAACAGAACTGAATTAAATTCTCATGATAATATACAAAGTCTTTTTTCAACATAAATGAGTTTACTCCTTATATTTTGATTATATTCTTTTTTTTTGTACGGACAAACTTTTAAAATTTGAAGGTTGAGTATTATTCTTGACTAATTGAAGAGATTTCTCCATCTTGAAAATCTTAATTAGGACATAATCAGTTGGTATTTACATCAAATGAATTTAACGTCTCCATCACGACTGAAATATTTGAAAATGGATGAGTGAGTGTCATATGAACATATTTTATAGGCCCACACTCACACCCACTCTCAGAAAATATTTTTCCAAATACGATATGATTTCGTTTATTAAATAAAATTTTGTAAAAACAATCTTTTCTTCGAATATTGAACATTTATATGAACTATTTTAGTCAATAAAAAAAAATATCATAGAATTCTAATTGTATCATTCAAAATTAACCAACTCATCATCATTTTTAACTGGTTGAATAAGTCCATGTTTTGGTAAAACATTATTTGGAGTATCAAAATCAATGATCATACCATGATCTAATACAATAATTCGATCACTTTTAGCAACAGTATTTAATCGATGAGCAATAGTTAGAATTGTTCGATTTTGAAATTTATCTCCAATAACATTCTGGATTAATGAATCTGTTGCTCGATCAACATTTGCTGTTGCTTCATCAATCATTAATATTTTACTTTGTTTTAAAATAGCACGTGCAACACATATTAATTGACACTGACCAGCACTAAAATTACTACCCGATTCAGCTACTAATTGATGAAGACCAGCTGCATGATTAGAGACAATATGTTTTAATTGAACTGATTCAAGTGCTGAAAGACATTGATCATCTGTATATTGTTCAAAAGGATCTAGATTATAACGAAGTGTACCAGCAAATAAAATTGGTAATTGAGGAATAACACTTAATCGTGATCGAAGATCATGTAATGAAATATAATTTATATCAATACCATCAATAAGAATTTGACCATTTATAGATTGTCGATCAATAAGTCGAAATATAGCTTGTAATAAAGAAGATTTTCCTGCACCTGAAATTCATAGAAATAATAAAATTATTAATGAAAAATTTTGAAAATAAATAATACTAGACCTGTTCGACCAATAATACCGATTTTTTCTTTTGGTTCAATATGTAAACTAATATTATTAAGAACAGGTTCTAATTCAATACGATAACGCATTGAATATTGTTTAAATTCAATAACTCCTTGATTTGGCCAATCATCAGGTGGTTGTATAAGTAAATCATTATTATTTTTATCTTCTTCCGATGGTAATTGCCCATATTCATGAATACGTTCAGCACTTGTCATAAAATTTTCTGCTTCAGCTGATTGTCTTACAGCCCATTGAAAAAGCATCGTTAAATTAATACAATACATAAGACTAAGTGCTGCTGATGGTGCATTAATATCATGACGAAATGCTATTGTTAAAGCCGATGTAGCGAATGTAAGTAATGATGTCATTAGATCAAGTCGTAAACCAAACCAACGTACAGCCGAAATGACAATAAAAAAAGCACGTGAATTTGTATCAACTCGTTCAATAAATAATTGTACAAAGTCATCTTGTACATTAAATGCACGAATAGTTGAAAGACCACCATTTAAAGATGAAGAAAAAAGTGCATAAACAGGACTACGTGTTACACTTTCTAATCGTTTTATTTGACGACTTGAACGTAAATAAAAACGACGTAGATACCAAAAAGAAGGTAAAATAGGTATAAGAATAAGTAATACCCATGGATTAATAATACCAATAATAACTAATGAACCTACTGTCATTGATAAACATTGTATAGCATCAAATAATGTCATTGGTAATAATTCATCAATAACTTGTTGATCTTTACTAGCACGATTTAAAATACGTCCACTTGGATTACTTTCAAAAAATCGAAGTGATGTATATAACAATCCTTTTAACATACTATTGTGTAGACTATTTGAACCGGATAAAATCAAATAAAAATAATATTGTGCACGTAACAAAGAAATAATAAGTGTACCTAATGTTAAACCTAAATAGACATACATATTCGTCCATGATCTTTGTTCTTCATGTGATTTAGCTGACCATAAACTAAGCCATCGATTAGATACATCATAGGTTGCTTCGCCAATAACCATAACAATAATTAATAATAAAAGACCAAACCAACTGAAAGGTGTTGAAGCAAATAATTTATACCATATAGACCATGTTACAGCACCAACTGCAGCTGTTTCATTCGCAATAATTGATTTATTATCCTTAGTACTTTTAGTTACATCAGTTAGTAATGGTTGTAATATTATTTCTTCTGCTTCTTTATCAATTTCTTGGTCATTTGTTGTTGTTGATTGTATGTCATTATTTTGTTCAATTCTTGCTTCTGGATCAATCTTACCATCTTTCAAAAAGATAATTTGATGTGCTGATTCAAATAAAAAATGTGTCTGATGAGTAACTAAAAGACGTGTTTTGTCTTTTAATAATCCATTAGGTCCAATACATTGATCATAAATTCGTCGAGCTACATCTTGATCTACAGCTGAAAGTGGATCATCTAGTAAATAGATATCAGCATCGACATATAATGCTCTTGCTAATGCAATACGTGCTTTTTGTCCACCACTAACATTAACACCTTTTTCACCAACGACTATTAAATCACCAATATCTCCAAATGTAGCAAAATCAACATCTAGACAACATGCTTGTATTACATTTGCATAACGTTGTTCATCAAATGATTTACCAAGAAGAATATTAGCTCGAATAGTATCAGCAAATATCCACGGAGATTGTACAGCATATGCAAAAGAACCACGTACTCGAGATGTACCATCTATTAATGTCATTTCACCTAGAATGGCAGATAATAAAGATGATTTGCCAGCTCCAACAGGTCCAACAATACCCACTAATGTACCAGGTTCACTATTAATTGTAAGATTAGTTAAACAAGTTGTTTCTGACCATGAGAATGATGCATTATTCATTGATATACCTATACCTATTGTTTCATTATGTTCATCTGTTGTTATTTGTTCTTGAATTTTTGTTAATCGCATAAATGCATCTATACGTTTGGATGCAGCTAACATTTCAGCAAAACGTTCAATAGCAACTGGTAAATAATTTGTTATTGATACTCGCATTAAAGCAAAAAATGTCAGAGCAGTAAAAATATCTACTGGTTTAAAATCATGACCCATAAACCAATAACCACCAAAAGTTGCTAAAGAAATCAATGGTAATGAAGAAAAATATAAACCCATATTAACAGCACGTAAACGACTTGCACGACGTATACTAGCTAATTCGTTTTGACGTAAATTTGTAATACGTTGTTCCATAGATTTTTCCCAATTATACATTTTAACAATTTGACATCCATTAACAAGTTCATTAACTGCTTGTACACGTTTATCAGCACATGCCATTGTTCTCCGACGATATTTACTGAATTTTCGTCCAAATGCTAATTGTAAAGGTAATAGAACAGCAAGTACACCATAACCAAATAATGTTGGTAATAAACCAATTGACCACCATATTAAACCAAATGCAATCGATGCTTGAAGTGGTACTTCCCAAAGATAATGCATATATTGACCAAATTCTTCGAATTTACTTGCATCATTAGCAACTAAATTAATTATTTGTGCAGCTGTTGTTGTTTGTTGTAAAGATGCTGTACTAAGTGATAATAAACGTTTATAAATTGTTGCTGATAGTGCATTACGAACACGCATACCCAAACGAGTCGTACGAAAATAAGCTTGTTGATGAAGAAAAGCTTGTGTTGCTGAACATACAAATAAACCCAGAGCATATAAATAACCAATATAAGCTTGAATAGATGTTAATGGTGGATCAGGTTGAGATTTTTGATCAATTATATATAGTACGATCTGTCGAAGAAGTAATGGTTGAGCAACTCGTGCTGCATTATATGGTAGTAATAAAAATATAACAAAAGCACATTGTTTCCAAAAAGCTCGTAAAACTATACGCCATGTTGTTGTATCTGTTAACCAAATGTTATTATCACTATAATAATTTAATTTATTTAATACTACAGAACATCTATCATTCATTGATAGATCATCAAGATCTTCATCTTTCAATTCACGTTTATAACCTAATGAAAGTATAGGATTAAGCCATGACCAAAATAAAACATCAAAGACACGTAAAATAGATGAATGAGCCCAGTCATAACGACTTGATTGCCTTGGCATGTCTTACTACTCGAATAAAAGCACATTATTCTTTGTTATTCTGTATATCATATTTAACTTAGTTCTTGCACGCTTATCTCTTATACTGTAAAATATGCACTATCATTATGTTGTGTTATTTATCAAAGACTTTAAACTTTGTATCATATAATCATTCTTACATTCTATTATTTTAAAACATTATACAAAACTATTTCTGTGTATTAATTTGTTTTGCAATTGTCAAATCATATTGTTTTGTTTTTCATGTTATTGACATTTATCCGACTTACTTTTTTTTAAAAATTTAATTTATTTTTAATGAAATAGAAGTGTAAATATTGTTTCCGTAAGAAAAGTATACAAGATTAAATCATGTATTATATTTAAAATAAAAATTGATTGTTTTCCACATCTTTCCATGCTAAATTAAAAATTTACATGTAATATAAAAAAGTAGATTGCAATCTCGGAAACGAATATTGATTTAATAATGATAGAAAGTAGGCTGATAAATGTGCAATAAATACAAATAGAGTATCGGAAGACGTAAAAAAATATTTGTATTTACCAATCTACTAAAAAATGTACGGCTACTTCAATGTACTATTTTATATTATAAATACACTTGGTTATTTTCAACAAAACAAATCAGAAGTATATGATGATCGTTCTCCTGTTTGCTGTTCTTATCATGCAAATCTCTACTATGTCTATTCCTTATATTGAAAATGTATATTTTCAATCTGTAAGTTCAAATTCAGATGTAACTGTACGTTTTAATAATTCATGTCAAGAATGTCTATGTGAAAGTCTCTTTGGAAATATCAGCAATAATGATTATGTTGCATTAAATTGTTTTACAAATAATACATGTCAATTTTTTCAATATTTCCCTACATCATATAAATTAAGTGTGTCTAATGGAACTCGACTCTATTTTCTTCAACAACAATTTCCTAATGCGAGCAAATGTTGTATATCAAATATAACTGAACTTATGGATCGATTACAAACTGTGACACCGACTACAATAAATCTTACATTTAAACCTGCAGCATTTGGATATGATCCATCTGTACCATCGGAAGCAGCTATTATTGGTTACGATTCAGGTAATTTATACTGGTTCAATCCGCTTACGACGGCGTTTATAAGAAATACTTCGATAGACACTACACTTACTCTTGCTTTGTATGAAAATCAAACATTCACAGCTAATAATGGCATTTCTGTTATTAACATAAGAGATAAGCAAACAAATAATTATATCAATAACGTCAGTTATCCGAGTTTGGGTTCAGTTCGTAAAATTATTTTTATAAATGATGGACAAACAATGGTAGTTTCTACACAAAACAATCTATCATTGAGTGTTTTTGATGTTAATTCTCCCATGAATTATACATATCGAGTAATAATTATTAATATTTGTTTTTTAGAAATAAATTAAATGTTTATTTTAGGAACAAATTCCAGTTCCATTATTAAATGCTCATGGTATCGCCAAAGTTAATGATACTTTTTTGTATGTATCATCATGGAGTGATCAAAGTATTGCTTCATGTAAATATGAAAATGCAATGTGGAATCAAACGATATTTGTTAATTATACAATAACTACCGCTGGTTCTCATATAGCAGTAGATGATTGTGAAAGAGTTTGGTTTATTAATACTCAATTTGGTTTGCGTATTTATGATTCATCCGGCACAGAAATTTCCAATTGGAATATGAGTTTAAGTTCTACTAATACTATATATGATATTCTTCTTCTTCCTAATTATGTCTTATTGATTACACACGTTGAACACATGAAAATAGTTCAATATGATCCACAAATGACATGTTCATAAACAGGATTTTATTTTTGTATTTTGAATTATTTAAACAAATCTATATACGTATAAATTGAGTGATAAATTATTTTACAGATTAGTTCATTTACCTACTACATCACTATATGCTTGATTTTATTAAATAACTGATAAAATAACAAAATACAGATGAATATATGACTTTTTTTAAGAAGTGAAAGCTAGTCGTTATCACGCTTGAATACGTTAAGTGAAGGTTATCAGGGTATAATAAGAAAATTCTTCTAAGTTAACAAACACAAAGATACACATAAGAAATGAAATCTATTTAATAGAAATGTTTTTTTTTAATTGTTGTATTGAGCAACGAGAAATTAAATCTTATGGTTGTTTTCCTTTTAATTCCGGTGGAATAATACAACGTGGAATTTCAACCATTTTATGTAAATTCGCATTATGTCGTTTATTATAAATTTCAATAACTTGTTTTTGTCGATCAGTTAATGTTGCTTCTCCTTGTTTTGTATTAGCTAAATCAAGATGATCCATAGCCCATTCTAGTTCATCATATGTAGCACCAATTTGATCTTCATCTGTTCTTGTATCACCAAATAAACCATCAGTTGGTGGTGCCTTAATGATTTCTTGTGAAACACCTAATGCAGCAGCTACAGCACGTACTTCAGATTTCATTAAATCAGCGATTGGACTTATATCAACACCACCATCACCTTTAATCAATACAAAATTTATAAAAAAAAACTTTCCTTTTAATTAATTCTTACCATATTTTGTAAAGAAACCAACACCAAAATCTTCAACTTTGTTACCAGTACCAGCAACAAGGTAACCTTTGAGTGAAGCAAAATAATATAAATTAACCTTAAAATAAAAAGAAATTTGATTATTTTCGAAGTAGAATATAATTATACATACCATTCTTAAACGTGATCTCATATTAGCAAATGCAACCTCTGAATAAGAATTTTCTTCATTAATTGGATTTGCTTTAACTGTTTTTTCAAAAGTTTCAAAAACATCAGTTAAATTAACTTCACCACCTGTTACATTTGGAAATTTTTTTGAAAGCCATTCAATATGTGCTCGACTTCGTTGTATTTCAGTTGATGATTGTCGAATTGGCATTTCAATAACAAGTACAGGTGCACCAGTACGAGCACATAATGTTGATACAACAGCTGAATCTATTCCACCTGATACACCAATAACAAAACCTTTAGAAAAACTACTTTGTTGATAATTTTTAAGCCATTGTGTTATATATTCAACAATTTTTTCTGCTGTCATTTTTATTCAAAATCTAAAAAATTGTTTCAATAAGTGCAAACTTCAATAATATAAAATTAATAATTGAAGAAAAAAAACGATATATACGCGCAATTTATTGGTATATTTTTCTTATTATTTACTTAATATTCTTGTTATACATGAATTGAAAGAAAACAAGGTAAGATATCACAGAATACATACGAGAGAGAACGAAAAGAAAAGAAAAGAAAAAACGATAATATTTCTGACTAGAAACAGAAACTGTATTTATTTGTTCGCCATTTTTAACATTCAAGTTCGATATAATCGATTATCCGCTGTCGATCCTAGAATAAATACAAATTAATTTTTTGTTTCCGAATAACTCAATCGTGTATTTTAGTGATGAATGCGTCGATCATTTTAGGATTGACAATAAGCGGGCTAGTGAGCAGCATTTCTTCTGTCTTTGTTTTATTAGAAAAAAAATTAAGATTTATTCAAGAAAGCATCAACAACGAGCACCAAAAGTCAAAACAAGAAAAAAGAAAAACAAATGACTTTAATAAACAACATAACAAACACACCAAAACTTTTTCATAATATTGCACAGAAAATGAAACGAGTATTCGACGGAAAAAAAAGAAGCAAGAGCAAAGAAGCAGCCAAGCAAAACGAATTTATATAAAGTGAACGCTTATGCAAGTGTGTGTATAAAAAAAGAATAAATGAGTCATTAAACTGTTTAAATAACCGATATGAAATTGAAATTTATTTTTGATTAGAAATTATTCGTTTAAAAACTTTATCGATGAATTATGAAATGAAAAATACAATACTCAAACAGAAATTTACTTTCGTTTTAAATAGAAAAAAATTTTGAATTTAATTAAAATAAAAGATTTTATAATAATATAATGACTAACAGTGTAATGACTCATTCATAAACGGATAGTATCACAATTTCGAACAATCTAACACTTCAAGAGGGTTGGTGCTTATTTTACAATTACAAGCGATATTCGTTGGCATTCTCTCCAGACTTACATTATTATTATTGTTATTATTTCTTGTTGATTTTGTTACAACAAATGATCCATCGTCAAATGTATCATCGAGAATATCATTGAAATGGTCTTGTCTTCGTTTTGATTTTTTATTTGTTCGTTGTAATGTATCACATTGATCACGTACAAAATTAACAAATACATTATCAAGTGTATTTTGAGATACACTATAATCATTTATACGTTGATCAATTAATAAATTTTCAAGTTTAGAAAAAATATCTTTTAATGAAACATATTGTTCAGCTATTTCATATTGTAAAACATTTACATGACGTTCTTTTAGAATATAATTCGATGAAAAACAATCAACAATTGATTGATCAGTTGTTGAATTTATTGAAGATTTTAAACGAATTTTTATTGTATAACCATCACCAAAACGATTTTTTAAATGTTGATTTGAACCAAGACAACGAAAAGTACCATTTACCATTATGGCTATTGATGAACAAAGTACTTCACATTCTTCCATACTAAATAATAAGTTATATATTAATAATAAAACTTATAGTTTTATACAATTTTTTTAAGAAATTATATTTACCTGTGTGAAGTAAGTATAACTGATTTTCCTTCTTTAACTAAACGTCTAATAACATTCCATAGAAATCTTCTTGATGATGGATCCATTCCACTTGTTGGTTCATCTAGAAATGCAATTGAAGGATCACCAACAAGTGCCATAGCTGTAGATAATTTTCTTCGATTTCCTAATGATAATTTTCCGACAGGTATATTTAAATATTCACATAAATCTAAACGTTTTAATAATTGTTGTACATGTTGATTTTCATCTTGCCAATGTATTCCTCTTAAACGTGCCATTAACAGCATATGTTCAACAGGTGTTAATTCATCAAAAAGTGCATCAAATTGTGGACAATATCCAATATATTTAAAAACTTGTTGTTTTTGTTTAATACTATCATAACCATGTACATATGAATAGCCAGCTGTTGGACGTAGATCACCAGTTAACATTCGAAATGTTGTTGTTTTACCTGCACCATTAACACCACATAAACCAAAACATTCACCTGCACGAATACCCATACATATATTATTAACAGCAATTAATTTCTTCGATTTTTTTGTACGATAACATTTTGATAAATTTGACATAACTAATATGTTATCATCAACAGTTTTATTAAGTATCTGTCGACGAGCTTGTGCAACATCATCATCTTCATCTAAATGTGAATATGGTAAAGCATCAGGAATTGATGGAGAATAAAAAAATCCATATTCAAGTAATAATGTTAATATCCAAAATACTAAACCACATATAGCCATTGAAACTAAATTTGATACAGTTATATCCCATATAAATGGTGTACGAATACGATCATTTAAACCAGTTTTTTTATAAAATGAATTGTAATAATCCTATGAAAATAGAAAATATTTACAATTTAATTAACTTATAAGTTTTATATTTATGGGTTTAGGACACTTGTGAGTAACTGACCGTTTCCCCTCATACTCAATTCATTTATTATAAAAAAAATTTCTTTCTATAAAACTTACATTATATGCAATATCGATTAAACCTCTTCCCAAACAATAATTTGGAAAAATTTTAAATATATTTTTCATTGTTCTTGTAATAATACTTAATGTTGATGTTGCTGGACTACCAAGTGCAAATATTTCAAGAAAAAATGATGTATATATACATGTAATACCACTAAATAAATTAATAACAATTAAAAATATATATGCATTACTTGGTTCAGTAAAACGAAAACTAAATGGATACATCACAGGTATAATTGACCAACCATACATAAGAAATAAACTTATAACAGCAAGAAAATTTTCTCCTTCAACATAAGCTGGAACATTAAATAAACGTAAAATAACTATAACACATGTAGCTGGTAAAAGATAATTCAATAGATCCCAAACAAAATTTGTTAACCAATAAACTAATGGATAAAGACCATTGATATATTGAATATGTTTAGATTTAGTTGCACGTTCATAAACAAGAAATAATGTAAATGATGCAGGTACAAATGACATAGCTACTATAATAAATATTGATATAATAACATCAGATCCTTGTAAAATAAATTCAGTTGATAACATATTATTTGTTTCATTCATTGGATCTAAAATTATATAAATAAAAAAATATAAAGTTACTTTTCAATTTAGAGAACTTACGATTAATAGTTGTA
This sequence comes from Adineta steineri, assembly GCA_905250115.1. Classification (NCBI taxonomy): domain Eukaryota; kingdom Metazoa; phylum Rotifera; class Eurotatoria; order Adinetida; family Adinetidae; genus Adineta; species Adineta steineri. The sequence continues at coordinate 18,564 of CAJNOI010000535.1, forward strand.
ATTCCATATGCAGATGGTAGACCTTTTTCTAATGGTAAATTAGCTCGAAGAATAATATTTGACATAATATTAATATACAATGGTAAACTATGATAACCTTTATGATTAGTAAATATTCTTGCCGTATTTTTTACAGCTAATTTATGTAAATATTGATTATCTTTATTAATTGGATAATTATCTTGTATATAATCTTGTGCTAAACCAAATGATAAACCACCATAACGATCTAAATGATGATTATCAGTTGTATATAAATAATAGAGAATTTCATTTTCTTCTTTTGTTATATTTAATATTCTATCATTTGTTATTAAACGATATGATTTTGGTGGATGAAATGATGAGCATAAAAATCTTGATTGACCTATTGAACAAGAACAAGGTGAATAATATGTATTATTTGAAGTATTTTCTAATTGATATGTTCGATTAAGATGTAATTGATTATTATTAACCATATCTATCCAATTAATATCATATTTCTTATAAGATTGAAAATCATGTTGATAAACTTTTTCACATAATGTTCCAGTTAAATTTTCAAATGTTAACGTTGTTTGATTCATATATGGATTATTAAGTAAACATGTTGAACCTAGACCAGATGGATAACGTATTGTTTCAATTAAATCATATGGATTTGCATTAACTGTTAATAATTGTGAATTATTTTTTAATTTATAATTATTTAAACCAGATACAGGTGTATATAGAAAATTTAAATTTGAAAACATTGCTGTTGATAATGTGATGGGAGGTGGATCAGAAAACCCAGGTGCTGTTAATGCCACAGTCATTGCAACAGTTATAAAAAATGCAGGTAACAAAATTTGTGTAGCTAAACCACGCATATTACGATAATTAAATATAAAACGTTTGATTATTATTGCTAAAGCTTGTTTAGCATAAAGACGTGTTCCAGTTACACGATCATGTAAAAGTTCTATTTTAGGTATTGTTGAATCTGGTGTATCAGTAGTACTCTCATGTCTTTCACTCGGATTATCATGATTATACTGTGCTTCAACTGCTGCTGCATTTGGTGATTTTTTATATTGTTCTGTAACTTTGAGAAAAACTTCTTCTAATGAAACATCTTGTAAACCATAACCTGTTAATGATAAGGATTCTTTTCGTGAATCAAGTATTGAAAAAAATTCAGGAAATAAATGACGACTTTTTAATGGTAAAACATATTGAAGTTCCCTAAAAAAAACATAATTTTTTGTTTCATTCTATAAATACAAATAATATTTCATTTACTTTCTTGTTTCTTCTTTAAGATATGCATTTGGTATACATTGTGTTATTGTCGCTGTTACATCATCTTTCGAAGACATCCATGGATCTTTAAAAAATATTTTTCCAAATAAATGAAAATTTCAAAAAAATTCTTTCACCTTTTTTAACTAATGTTAAAACATAACCTTCACCGAATGTTGTTTTAAGAAATAATGATGTTCCACAACATTTTAATTGTCCATCTATATTTAAAAGATACAATAATTTTCAAAATAAAATTAAAATCTACTTGAAATAATTGCAATTCTATCACCAAGTACATCAGCTTCATCCATATGATGACTACTTAATAATATTGTACGTCCTTGTTTTAATTTTATTAATAATTCCCATATAGCACGACGTGCATAAGGATCAACACCAGCTGTTGGTTCATCAAGAATGATTGTTTTTGCATCACCAACAAAAGCCCTTTGAAAGAAAATATAATAAATGTGATCTATTGAATAGAAATCTTACATAGCAACAGATAATTTTCTTTTCATTCCACCGGATAATGTTGAAACTGTAGCATTACGTTTTGATGTTAAACCAATATCAAATAACATACTAAAGAAAAAATGTTTTTTTAGAATATTTTAAATGAAAAATTTTTTTTTACTTTTCAATCATTTTTTTCATTTCTTTACTTTGTACTTGTTTTAATTTGGAAAAAAATAATAAATGTTCTTCAACAGTTAATTTTTCAAATAAAACATTCTATTAATAAATAAAGATTGATATGAAAAAGAAAAAAAAGAAATTTTATTCTACATGTTGTGGACACCATCCAAGATTTTTTCGTATTTTATCCATATCAACATTAATGTTTTGATCATAGATTGTTGCAGTTCCAGATGTAGCAGGTATAAGACCGGTCAAAATTGACCTACATTATCATTTTTTAAATTTAAATTATATATAAAGATTTAAAAACTTACATAGTTGTAGTTTTTCCAGCACCATTATGTCCAAGAAATGAAAGTATTTCACCTTCATACAAATCTAATGATAAATTTTGTACAGCAAATTTTTTTTTATCAAATATTTTTGTTAAATTTATTAAACGAACACCAATTGTTTGTTGATTGGAATTTTCATCATGTTCAAAATAACCTAAAAATAATTAATTTCTATTCGTTCTAGTGAATATAATGTTAACGAGTGTATTCTTTTCTTTAGAATATGTACTTGACACGAACTTTATCCTTTCTTTATTCTACGAAACAATTCTTTTATCTCTTATTCTCTTTCTCGTAGAGAAGAGTCCAGTAACAATTAATTGTTTGCTTGCTTGTCTGTCCGCAGGGTCAAAAAAACATCGAAAATCAATTTTCTGGAAAAGACATTTCTAGAGGTATTTCGACGCGGGGAGTTCGAACCTAAAGTCTGTTGGGTGGCCATGATGAGGGGGAGGGGCTGAAGAGGGCACAAAGATCAAAAAAATATCGATATATATATGTGTGAAAAATGACTGCTGTGTTTTTTTTAAATTACTTTGATTTCGGTTCAAATCATTTGTCATTTGATTTAAAGATGATGATGACCAATGGAATTGATATGACATATGATGTTTTTTACATATAAACCAATTAAATATTTTTGTTTTTCGAAAGTTTGTCATCCAATTTGGTTCATTATATGATTCTCCTGTCCAATAACTTATTGTAAATGGAAAATACCATTTCTTTGGTATTCCAAATGTACCTAAAAATAAAATTTATCAATAAGAAATTATTTCTTTCTATGAAAATACCCGGATAAACATTTTCAATATACCACATAAGAATAAGATGTATACATGTATCCAATAACATAAAAAGTACAGTTTCAAAACAAGTAAATCTATCACCTTCTACTGGACTATAACGAATATTATCAAACTGTATTCCTGTACCAATATTTTCATAAAATGCTATATATTTAGCTCCCATACCAAAAGCACTTGTAGAAAATAATGACTAATAAAAAATAAATAATAATTTTCTCTATCCATCACCTTTTTCTTTCTAAACTAATTTATCTTACCGCTAACATTTTTGCCCATTTCGGTATTGTATCTTGTGCTAAATCTTCTCTGATTGATATATACATACATGGTACATATGTTAATAAATAAATAATTCCTGCACAAGCTGCTGCTATTTTAGCTTTCGAATAAAAAACACTAACAAGAAATCTAAATATTTCAAATAAATTTTTTCTTCCTGTAAATATAATTCTTTAAACATACGCAAGACTTATTGTTGAAAGTGCATAAATTTCAAATATTAAAAATATTAAAAATGCATTCGAATGCATAAGAACTTTGCCATAATGTAAAATAATTGTTACAGCAACCATAACAACTGTTGTTTGACTAAATATTGTTATAAACCAAGCTACCCAATGTACACCATTACTTAAACCCATGATTTTCATAACTTCTTTTAATCGAACTTCTTTTTCATAAACTATACTTTGAGTTAACATAGCAAATGCATATACCCAAGATATTGTTAAACATAAAGGAAGTGCATGTTGAATCATTTGAAGAAAACTAAAAACGTGTTTATTTAGTATAACCATAAAACAAAATAGTTTCAATTATTACTTGTCATAAGTATAACAAGGATATGCCATTTCTTGAAAGAATAAACCAGGTTCAACTACAGATCGACCAACTTGAGTATCAATTATAGAACGATCAATTACTTCCTAAAATGAATTATTTAATAAATCATACTAAGGAATATTTATTTACCTGGACCCAACTAAATCCAAAATCATAATAAATAAAACCATTTTGTGCTGGTGATGGTACCCAGAATCGGTCTCTAACACGTTTTGTTGATGGTGTTAAAGATGCATTTTGTCGAATTTTATATATTGTATTTGGTGGTAATTTTGTATCATTTATATTTACATTCGTAAAAACTACACTTGCTAAAACAGTGTAATTATCATGATATGCTCGATGTAAAAAATATTGTACTAAATCATTTTCATCAGCAAAACCTTTGTAGACATTTAAATTAATTCCTGATATAAGACTTATCCAACTGCATGCAGCTTTATCAATTGTTGTTATTTGTTTCATATAATTGTCAATTGAAGGATCACTTAAATTTTTAAGAATATTTACAATTTTATTCATTGCTGGTGAATGAAATAATGGACCGTATTGTTGAAGAAACAATTTCATCTAAATTAATTCAAATAAAATATTTTAATTGTTTTTTTTTTTTTTTGATATATTACTCGTCTAAGCGATTCAACTTTTTTTTCGGTACCATTAGCAAGAAAATATGTTTTAAGAGTATTTGATACATTTGTCCATTCATGTGCATATTTTGTTATTGTATCAAGTAGAACAAACGTTGAATTTGCTTTTGATATAACACCATTGATTAATGACGAATTTGGTGAATATAAAATCATTGAATTTCCATAGAGAACATAAAATAAAAGACCTAATTGTCGTTGTTGATTATCCGATATACCCAATTCCGCTAAAAATAATTTCATAGAAATTTATTTTATATTAAATAAAAAAAAATAACAAACCAAGATCAGGTAATTGATCATCTTCGTCATTTGTTTGTCCATTTGAATTCACATTTACTTTTGGTTTAATACCACATATAGCTTCTTGCATACCAAGCCATAATGGAAAAAATCCTTTTTTATTTTTTAATTTATTCATTGCCACCGATTCCTACAAATAAAACAATTAAATTATTAATTTCTTTAGATAATTTTATATAAAGTTTCTTAATGTATTCTACTACCTTGAGAATAGAATCTATAAATAATTAAGGTGTTTATGATTTAATGAAATCATCAAATATTCTTCATATTTACGAAGTCATTTTCTTAATGAACGAATCAATTTATTACAAGGATACTATCCAGAGGAATGTCTATCTTAATTTTTAAAGAATAATACAAAAAAACTTTACCACATTGCCAGATAAAGCTTCTGCAGATGGTGGTTGTGGTGTTGATGCTTCACTATTATTTTGTGTATTAATATAACAAGAATTAGTTCGAAGAAGTTTTGCAACATCATATAAATCTTTTAAACCTTGTTCAAACATTGCATATTTTTCAAGCTAGAAAAAAACACATTTTTGTTTCCGATAAATAATTTTTTTATTATTTATATTACTTTATCGGCATAATCATCAAGTTGAAGCAACATTGTTGATAGTTGTACATGATCCAGTTGTAACTAAATAATAGAAATTAGAAAATAAATCAATTTATTTAAATATAGATATTTTACCACTTGAAGAAGTTCATCATCTGATATTGAATTCATAAGTAGACTTGATAAATTTTGATATTGTGCTTCAGTCATATTACATAATCGTTGTTGTATATCCGTCTAAATTTAATTAAAAATTAATTGAAAATTTTTTTAAAAATAGTTTTCTTTTTACTTGATTAAGTGTTGTTGAATTCGTAGGAAAAATTAAATTAAATTTTTCTACTGAACAAAAAACTTGTTTTAAGGTCGTTGGATGAAAAAGTATTATCTAAATAAATTTTACAGCGTTTGTTTGGTCTTCTCGAAAAAAAAGTATTTTTCATTTACTTTAATAATTTTAGCTAATAAATGAAGTTCATCGTTTGTTAAATTTGCAAATGAATTTTGTGATGTTATCTTTACAATCAACATTGTTGCTTGAAGAAATTCTAAGGGTCCAAGTGATGTTTGTAAAATTGAAATATAATCAGCCATATCGAAATCATCTTCAATATCACGTTTTTCCCGAATTGGACGATTGTGAATTAAATATGGAAAAAGACTCGGTACCTATAGAAATAAGAATAGATTAATAATCTGTTTACAAATAGAAATCAAGTTAGGAAAAAAAAGCACGTCAGTTAAAATATTATTTCTGTCCTTTTTATTCATCACACCAATATGTTCACCTACTGCTAAATCTCTTTTTGTTCTTGACTGAAAAAGTTTAGATATATATGAAATATATATTTTGTCTAAGTTTATCTTTTTACTTGAGTTATATTGATATTTGTATTATTAAATATAAGTTCACATTGTTGATAGGTATAATTAAGTTGATTAACAAAAAATGAACAAATTGTTGTTAAATTTTTTGTAAATGTATATGTTAAATTTGCTACAGAATCATAAATAAATGCAGGACGATCTATCATTGTTTCGTACATATCAGGTAATGAATCAACATCAAACATTGAAAAATTTTGAGTAAAAAATGGATTTGTACGAGATATTCGATCGATTGTTGTTAACATTTCTGATGATCTAAAAAATAAATATTATTAATTTCCTTTTGATTGCGATTGTTTATTACTTACGTTCCATTTGGAAAAACACTAAAACCTTGCTCATTACTTGGAGCTGTTTTTGGACAAAAAGATTGAAGAATAGAAAAAACTCCTGTTGATGGAAATGGTCTTGGACGATATGAATGATCAAGAAAATTCGAAGTATAATTAGCTAAAAAAGACAAAAATTTCGATTTCTTTTTTTTTCGAATCAAAAATATTACTTTGAAGATTAAATGATGCTTGTTGAGTTTTTCTTATTCCAGTCATTACAAGAAATAAAACTAATGGAATAATAAGTTCGAATAGAAGTACAAACTAATAAAAAAATCATTATTATTTTAACATTATTTTATTGAAAATAACTTACAGGACTTCGTTTTTTGAGAATATAATTTTTCCATAAAAGAACTTTAAGTTGATGAAGAAAAAGCATTTTGATAATAAAGAATTTATATCGGCTAAATTACTTCATCTAGAAGAAAAATAACAGGAACATAATATTTATATTTTAAACACTAAAGAAAGTTTGATTAATAGAAGAATTTTTTGTTTGTTGATCATTTAATGGTGTTTGCGTATGAAGAAATGATTGCAATGAACCCACACCTGGTCGATTATTTAAACCAGATTTAAATTGTGTTAGACTACTTTCTACACATTGTTTATAAGTTCTATAATTATAATCAGAAATAAATATTAATTAGAAGAAGAAAAAAAAGAAAATTATACGTTAAAAGTGATGGATGAATATATTTTTTAAAATTATCATTTGCTTCATCAAGTGCATGTAATTCCAAAAATGATCCTTCACTTTCAGAAAATTCCTTTTTAACAAAATAAATTTTCATTTAATTTTATAAAATTTTTTTTTGCTCAAAAACCTTCATTTGAATAACTAGAGCCACAAGTTTTGTAATCAATTGAATATTTCCTTCGTTAATAACCATTGTTGGTATCTATATGAAAATAAAAGATTTTATTTGATTTTTTCATTCATGTAAACATACATTAAGTTTATTAATAAGTTCTTTTGCTATTCGTTGTGATCTATCACATACGAATTTTGTATCATTGAATACAACAAGTAATTGTTCGTCAGTAACAATCTGAATTAAAAAAATAATTTCTTTTCTTTTCTTTCGGTTGAATTACTTTTCGACAGATATTGTTAATTTCATCGATAAATTTTGCTAAATATTCATTTAATTTAGCTAACCATTGAATTAAATGTGCATAATCTCGTCGAAAAACATCACTCAATGGAATTTGTCTACTTATCTAAATAGATTTTGTTTTCGTAAATTAATATAAAAATCAAAAGATTCAAACTTCATATTCAGCTTGATCATTCATTTTACGTAAATTTTCAATTGAATCACGTTTAGCACAAAGTATTCGTGATACTCGAATAATAAGATATAATAATCGATCTGGAATTTTCGTAATTACATCTGTTTTTGTTATCATCTCATCTTCATCCGTTGTTTGAAGATCATCATCACCATCATTAAAATATGTCTACAAAAAAAAACTCTAAATCTATCAGAACAAAAAGAGCTATATATTTATATACTTGATTTTTTTCACCAAATTTAATAAGTTTTAATCTATCAGCAAGGACAGTACGTTCAAGTGGTTCTTCAGACTTAAATAATAAATAATAATAATTGTTTGTGTTTTTATTACTCAAGGTTTTCTTTTTTTTATACCATAATATCATAATCATTAACATCCAATAGACCAATATTTGGATCATCGAATAAAATTTTATACTGTTGATGATTATTATCATTTCGTGCAAGGAATTGTCCACGATATAAACCATAGTGTTTTAATCGAAAAAGTCGAACTAAATTTATTTGATTTATTTTAATTTTATTCAATAGAAAACAAACCAATAACACGAGATCCTATTTGTATTGGTGAATGAATTATTGATGGAAGATTATTTAAAAAGATTTTTTCTGATTGATAATGTGTATTTGTTTCATGTTGAATAATACGAAGTAAATTTCGTTGTTTAGATAATTTTATTCGTTCATTTTCAAGATATGCAGATGATAATCTATTGACAAAAATATTAATCGCCTTAGCTTTTTTGTATTTGAATATTTACCTTCGAGGTTTACCAAATCGACGTCGTATTAAATTCCATTGATGTCGAGTAAATTGCATAGATTTATTATGAATAAATTCAGGAAAAAAATGTTCCATACAATTTTCAAATTCATTTTCTGTAGTAAATAAACACCTATGGTTAAGAAAGAAAAAAAACGGAAAAAATGATATTGTCTTCATTTATACATTATAAAATAATATGACGTCGTTATTATGACAAACATATAGAAAAATTAAAGGAGAAAGAGAAAAAAAATACGACATTTTGTAACCGAGAAAAGGATTTTGTTGCGTATATTGTTCTATATCGGAGTAAATGAACAGAAAGAGAGAACGTAAAAAAAAAGAAATAGAAGCCAGTGTTTTGGTATTTTTATGATTCAATTTAAATATAGAACGTTAAGCGCATTACCTTGAAATGTTTCTATACATCCTTGAACATCACAAGGACGTTTATTAATAAAAAATATATATAGAAAAAAAAGCACGCGTATCGTTTACATTATTAACTGAAGACACTCATTCTATTCTATTGGATATACTTGACTGAAAATATGACCTCACTGTCAAGGATCACCGAAGGTGAATATAACTACCAATTAACACTGATATTTCAAAAGAAAAACTGTTTTAATAATTAGAAATTTATTCAAATAGATTTGACCCTAAAAAAATATTTACTTAAGTTTATCAAACCGAACTCTGTCACTTATTGTCTGTCAATAATGAAAAAGAAAAATATTACTGAGATAAAATAAAACATAAAGTGGAATAAACTCGGTAGTTATAATTATAAGCCAATAAAATTTTCTCATAAACGCTATTTTTTCTCTCTCTCTTCTCTGATAAGAATCACGAGAAGGTGGCAGCCGTCAACATAACTCATATCATTATGACAGTTTTTTTTCCTATTCTGTAGAAACATAATCAGTGATAATACTATTTACTGAGAATGCGTTCTCGTAATTTTTTTTTAACGACTAAAAAAAAACTTTTAGCTTGAACGAACATACGAGAAGTAGTATGACATTTTCTATATTTACCATGATAACATTATTATATATATTCAGTCCACTGTGATAATCTTAATATTGTTTGAATAATTACTCTATCATATCTCTTATCCGTTGGATAATAAAGAAACTAAGATAAGTTTTCTGTTGAAATTTTATGGCTGTATTTCGAAAGAATCATTTTTGTTTTTGAAAAGATAATTAAAAATTACCAGTCAATATCTGAATAAAACCATTCACAAATCATCCATCGTTGAGCTTTAGCATTGAGTAGAAAATGTTTTAAATGACCAACATTTATTTTCTAATTTCAAAAAATATTTTTTTAGAAATTTTTACAATAAAATAATAAATAATAAAATTCTAACCAAAGAAGATTTTTGGGAGTTGTTCAATAGTACGTCGATTGTTGTCGTCATATTTAATTTAGAGATTAACGACAAGAAAAAGAAGAAAAATCACCCGACAGAACTCGACACTAACATTCTTTCATTTCTCATTCGATTTAATAATCAACCATTGAAATTTTCGTTCTTAACCTCCTACTTCACTATATATATTCATGTATATCATTGACAGTTGCGCCAATTCATTTGATTGGTAGAATACGAAGATAAAGAGCGAAAATAAGAAAGACCTATTCATACAAAGAATAACGCAATCGAAAAGGGGAAAAGTTATTCTAAGTGACAATTTATTTTCATATTAAAATTGAAAAACATGTCTGCTCCACATGATGATAGTATTCCACATGAAGGTATGTTTAGATTTAAGATTTTGTTTTTGTGTTAAAACATCTATCACATTATGTTTTAACGATAGTACTTATTCCTAATAAGAATAACTAAACACGTTGAATACTTTGTCTAGACATTTAGCTGTTATCACGAAAAAGATAAAAACATTGATCTCGACAAGTTCTTTATAGACTCTGTCAATGTTTTCATCTGCGATGTAATGTTTTTGCATCATTAATAATAAACACTTACGCGCTATTCTATCTTTAAAATAGAGAAATATTATATTGAGCCAATGCAACTGATCAGATTTCTGTCTCATGTTTAACTTTTAACAAAAGTTTTATTCAAAAATTACATACGATGTTGAATTGTGAGTTAAGAAGAGCAGTTATGATTTATGTGCATAACGTATAATAATTTTATTAATTTCTTCGCAATTTCTAACAAATGCAACAAGAAATTTATCACCAATTTCACCCTTTCCGGCCGGATGTTGCCAAATGGCAATATTTTGTTGTAGGGGTTACGGCATTTTCCGAATAGTCAGCCGGAAAGGGTTAATTCTATTTGAAATAATTTCTGTAAAATCATGAGCTTCGGTAGTCATTTATTATCTTATAAAATTAGAACATTCGACAAAACAAAGAAAAGCATGTACGTTCATTTTAAAGAGTAGTACTACCTCTTTGTTGAGCTTCAGAGGAAAGTGATAAAGTCATATGAATATCTTTATCGTTCATAATTTCTAAAATATCTTGTCGACCAATAGTAAATCTTGTTCCAATCCATTTTTCATTTGCTATTTTAATTGATGGTCGTACTTCATAAAATTGTGCATTAGTTAATGGTTCCCATATTGATGGAATTTTTTCTTTTGTACGTGGATGATATTTTTCTTTAACTAAAACCCATATTGTTGGATAAAATGATGATGTATATGTTGTTAAATGGCTAACTTTTGTTGATAAAAGTTTTGGATCAGATAAAAATAAGAAAACAAGGTTTGCAGCTGGTTCATCTTCTATTTTTGATGTTACTTCAATATTAGGAATTTCATGTGCTTCAGCAAGGCGTTTAAACGAGAATTTTAAGTCATCAAAATCAGTTTCATCACCAGGATAATCAAGAATATGTATTTTTGCACTGGGCATATAACGAATATCAAGATTAAAAGTAAAAAGGAAACGCCGAGCCATCGCGCTTTTGTCTTCTAATGGGTCTCCTAGACTTTCCCAGCGATCGTATATCGACATTTGCTTATTTATATAAAACAAAAATGAAAATAAAACATATTTTCAGCGCCTTATATATATGAATAATTAAGATAAGATCCCGCACTTTAGTCGTCTAGAAGTATATGCTCACCAGGGATGCTATTTTATCTTTATCTAACTTTATGATAAAGAAATAAAGTAAATCTTTATCTTTAAAAAATAAATATAAACAAAAAACTTTTTATCTCTATAAAAATAAATACAAAGTTTTTCTTTATTTTTGAAAATAAAGTCTAAAGATCTTTTTTTCTATCGAAACGTCCTTTTCTATTTTCTTAGAATAGGTTACAAAAAATTATGATATTATATAGTTTCTTGTGTAACTGGTTTTTTCAAGATATGGTGTATGGAAACGATGATGATGAGAAAGAGCACTAATAAACGTATTCTGTTGTTATACAGGGTATTTGCATATGTACTTATTACATGAAAAAATGTAGCACTATTCTTTATTCACAAAGTAAAGCTAAACTAACGTACCTAATGCCCACAACAGATGACATTTATCATTAATATATATTCTTATTGTAATTATTATAGACCCTTTATTAGATTTATTTGCTTAATCAGATCAAATTCTTTAGAAATATATATATACAAGGAAATCTCTCTTATGAAGTTCTTATGATTGAAAATTTTATATTTAGAAGAACAATTAAGTGAAGATGAAAATGAAATCTTAGGTGATGATCGATCAGGTATTGCAAGTGAAGAATCTGGTGAAGATTTATTTGGTGATGAATTTGAACGGTAGAATATTCAAAAAAAAGAAAGCATTTCTTTCTAATTAATATATTATTTATTTATTTTATATAGAGATTATGAAGCTATTGATGAATTAGATCGATATGAAGCAGGTGGAATTGATGATGACGAGGAAAATGATACAGATCTTACAACTGAACAACGTCGACGAGCTGAACGAGATATTAAACGACGTGAACGTGAAAAACGTCGTCGACTCGGTCAAGAATTAAATGATGAAAGTGATCTTGATGATGACGATGAAATTATTGGTTTAAGTAGTAAAGGAAAACGTACACGTACAAATGATGATGATATTGGCATGGATGATGAATCGGATGCTTATATTAAAAATTTAGGTGATACACAAGGTCATAAAATATCTGATTGGGTACAAATGCCTGGTCCACATAATGAAGTAATACGACATTTAAAAAAATTTTTACGTACATTTAAAATAACAGCAAATACAGTTGGTGGAACAAATAAACCAATTTATCGTGAAGCATTACGTCGTCTTGTTCAAGAACAAAAACAATCGATTATTGTTGATTTTGAACATTTAATGTCAATGGATGAAGTCTTAGCATTTTTTCTTCTTGGTGCACCTGAACAAACATTAAAAATATTTCATGAAGCATTAACTGAATTATGTTTTGAACTTTATCCAAATCATCGAGCAATTGAAAAAGAATTATTTGTACGTGTTAGTAATTGTCTTCAAAATGATAATATACGGGATTTAAGGTATAATAAAAATTTCATTCCGTTTTTTATTTAAAAAAAAACTTTTATTTTTGTATTTAGAGTTGAACATTTAAATAAATTAATTGGTATAAGTGGTGTTGTAACAACATCAACAGGTGTTTTACCACAATTAAGTGTTATTAAATTTAATTGTCAAAAATGTGGTTTTACACTTGGACCATTTGCACAAAATCAAGAGAATGAAATCAAACCAGGTTCATGTCCAGAATGTCAATCAAATGGACCATTTGAACTTAATATGGAAGAAGTATTAATTGTTTTTTTAGAAAAGAAAAAGTATGAAATCTATTCTTTTTTTTAAAGACACTTTATCGTAATTATCAACGAATATCAATTCAAGAAAGTCCAGGAACTGTTCCACCAGGTCGTATACCACGTTCAAAAGAAATTCTTTTACTTGGCGATCTATGTGATACATGTCGACCAGGTGATGAAATTGTATGTATTAAATTAATATTCTGTTGTCTTCTTTTGAAAATAAGAAAAAGCTTCTTTTTTTTTCTTAGGAAGTACTTGGTGTCTATCGTAATACATATAATATTTCGTTAAATATTCAAAATAATTTACCAGTATTTGCAACAATTGTTGAAGCAAATTATATATCAACACGTGAAGATAAAATTTCATTTGAAACATTAACTGATGAAGATATACAAGAACTTCAACGTTTATCAAAAGATCCTAAAATTGCTCAACGAGTAAATAAAATTCTTCAATTTTTATTTTGTATCAATTAAAAAAAAATTTAGATTTATGCAAGTATTGGACCGTCGATTTATGGTCATGAAATGGTAAAAAAAGCTATTGCCTTTGCAATGTTTGGTGGCGAACCTAAAAATCCTGGTATGTATAACGATAATTTGATTAAATGAAAAAGTAATTTAGGATGTACTACTCGACAGGTACTAAAACCGATTAATTACGATTCTAGAGTTAAAGAATAGTTATTTCATTCTCTCCGCTATTGGTTTCACGAGTATTCGACATAGAAATCGTTACCGTGGTTAGGCGGATTCGAACCTATACAGTTTATTTTATGTATGTCTGAGACGAACGAACTAAAATGTTTTATTTATCTATCAAGGTGGAAAACATCAAGTTCGTGGTGATATTAATTTATTACTATGTGGTGATCCATCAACAGCTAAATCTCAATTTTTAAAATATATTGAAAAAACAGCTCATAGAGCAGTATTTACAACTGGTAGAGGTGCATCAGCTGTTGGTTTAACTGCTTATGTACAAAGAAATGCTGTTACAAGAGAATGGACACTTGAAGCCGGTGCTCTTGTACTTGTAAGTTTAAAAAGAGATTATATTTTATTGAATCGATCAGTATTTGTTTTTTTTCGTTTAGGCTGATCGTGGTGTTTGTTTAATTGATGAATTCGATAAGGTAAATTTTATCTGTTTAGTAAAAGAATAGTAAATAAAAAAGGTAGAAATTGTTCTTTAGATGTCTGATCAAGATCGTACATCAATTCATGAAGCTATGGAACAACAAAGTATTTCAATATCAAAAGCTGGTATTGTAACAACACTTCAAGCACGTTGTTCAGTTATTGCGGCAGCAAATCCAGTTGGTGGACGATATGATCCAGCATTAACATTTATGGATAATGTTGATTTATCTGAACCTATTTTAACACGTTTCGATATTTTATGTACCGTACGTGATATTGCTGATCCTGTTCAAGTAAGTTCTTTATTTATTTTCATTCACAAATAATAATTTAATTCAATTTAGGATGAATTAATGGCTCGTTTCGTAACAGAAAGTCATATGCGTCATCATCCATCAGCTACCGCAAATGATATTCAACAAAATCATGTAAAATATCCTTTTTTTCTTTCTTCATTTCTTTTTCTTATCTAAATTTTAATATTAGGTTGTTCCAAATATCTTCAATGTTGATCCAATTCCACAAGAAATCTTTAAGAAATATATAATTTATGCTAAACGACGTATTCATCCACGTATGACATCGGTTGATCAAGATAAAGTAGCTCAATTATATGCAAAATTACGTCGTGAATCATTAGTAACTGGTAGTGTTCCAGTAACAGTTCGTCAAATTGAATCTATTGTTCGTATTGCTGAAGCACATGCACGAATGCATTTACGTGATTTTGTTAATGATGATGATATTAATGTTGCTATTCAAATTGTACTTCAAAGCTTTATTGATGCACAAAAATATGGTATTATGCGAACAATGAAAAAAGTATTGTTAATGACATAGTATAAAAAAGAAAACTGATTATTTTTTTTAATTTCAGGTATTTCAACGTTATTTAACGTATAAAAAAGATAATAATGAATTTTTATTATTCTTATTAAAACAATTATTCCACGAAAATTTAGCATTTCAACGAAATCGTTATGGTGCTGATCGTGTTGCATCAGCTGGAGCACCAATTAAAATTTCAGAAGAAGATCTTAAGAGTCGAGTATGTTTCTTTTAATTAAGAATCTATCTATATATATAATCATTTTTCTTTTTATTAGGCACGTCAATATAGTGTATTAGATTTGAAACAATTCTATGAATCACCATTGTTTCGTTCGCATGGATTTAAATATGAAGATAAATTCATCACACAAGTTCTTTAAATAGATAAAATAAACATGTTTAGATAGACAAACAAACAAATAAATAAATCAATAATCTCTATTTTTGTTATCATTTATATATCTCATATATTTTTCTGTATTTTTCTTATGTTGAATTAAAATAAAAAATAGAAGTCTTTATGTAAGTTCATTCATCGTTTCCATCTGATGTATTGGAATATAAAAAAAGAAAGAAAGAAGCAAGGTGTACCATTGGCATTTTGAGGGTGTGAGTGTGATCTCTAACTGATATTCACACCCAAATATTCTTGATGTAGAATCCATAAGAAATTAAGTGTTTTGTTGCTTCGACTTGATGTGATTATCGTTGTTACTGGCATCGAATGTATTTAATAGCTTCTACTCTTTCGCGAAATGTATTAAAATGTCTTTGTATAGCAGCAGCCACATAGAAAGTCAAAGTTTTTTTCCTTTGCTTGTCCACATGCTTTGAAATGAAATAGTAGTATTCTCTCTCTTCTCATGCAAAGAAAAAAAACACCACCGATTGATTACTTAGTATATTTTTATGGTGTTTTTGCTTTTAAATTCTGATAATTTTTTTTTGTATTCACCAACTTTACTTTTTGTTTGTCACTTTCGAAAAAATAACTTCATCATTTTAATAAACTACCTTCATCACTCACTTCCAACATACATTAAAAAGTAAAAAATACTATCAAGAATTCTAGCACATAACTCGTTCGATTTAAACTATTGTTGACGTGGTGAGTTTTTCACTCTTTTCATACTGTATACTAATATTTCTTCTGATCAGTGTTTCACACAAATATAAATAATTTTCTAACTTGAATTAGCAAATTAAAAATAGACTGATTAGTTACTTTGTATGATTTATGAAGATTCTTCATACCATTCCGTAATGAAAAAGTGTTAAAATTTTTGACGGCTTATTTTCATATTTATTCATAACCTGACTTTTCAATATTAACTAAGTTAATAACAAAATGATAATCTAAATGTGGATGTTTAATTTCATTACAAATTTACTCATCCATTTTCATATATATTCTAAGTATAAAAGAGAACAAATCAAATGTATAATGTGAATTCTATCTGTTTTGTTCTTCTATATAGAGTCAGAGGCTGAAAACGATTCGATTCGAAACGATCTTTAAGAAGCAAATAAATATAAAATAAATATAAATAAAAAAGAATCAATCGATTTAATATCTATTTAGTAGAAATATCATTTTGTCATAAATAATCAAATGATGTTTGATAGATTATTTTATATTGTAATTAAATCTTTATATAATAGCTTTTTTCTTCTCTTAACACGTTTATTTATTGTGTTTATTAAAATCACTTACTTCTATATGATATAACTTTTTAAAGTTATTCCTCTCGTTTATTCGAGGATGTGAGTGGGCGGAATGATTCAATACCGACATCTACGCCCCATACTTTAGCCACCTACAGCTACCCCACACTCACATCCTCAAGACGATTTTAAAAACAAATTTTTATTTTATTTCTAGACTATTTATTGTGCTTGTTACTCGAAAATATTCTTCCATATAAACATGGCTACAAGTGGAAATGTTGACCCACAACAGTATACACGTGTATCGGATATTGTTAAAGAACCGCAAACGATGCTCATGCCAATTGAAGGGTATGAAGAAATGCCAATAGTGCCACTGGAGGAAGCAGTTGTACCACTTGTTTCGATTGTACCTAAAATTCAAAATTTTGTTTATGTTGCGAAACAGCGATCTAAATCCGTACCTGCCGATAATTTAACACAGGATGAATCAGCTTCAATCATGCTCTACTCAATGGACTGGGAACCACAGGAAAAATGTTTATATTTTGCCCTAAATGCAACTCTTCGCACTGAAGATAGGAAAAAATTAAAACCGTGGTTCTCGTATTTGAAACTTATTCTTACAGCACTCGAAAAATTACCATCCACACGATGTCATGTGTTTCGTGGAGTGAATTTAGATCTATCTAATCAATATACTAAAGGAAAAGAATTTGTCTGGTGGGGATTTTCTTCATGTACAACAACTATAGAAGTACTCGAGGACGAACAATTTTTAGGCAAAACTGGCGAAAGAACAATGTTTACTATCGAATGTGATAGTGGCAAAGATATCAGTCGTCATTCGTATTATCAATCGGAAAAAGAAGTTCTTCTTCTGGCTGCTCGACAATTTATTGTAGTATCTTGTCTTCGAGCAGCACCAGGCCTTCATATGATTCAATTAAAAGAGACAAAGCCTCCAATTACTCTTTTAGAACCGGTTACGATTGAGTCTGCGCAGATTAAACCAACACCGAGTAAGAGAAAAACCATTTTATCAGCTGAAATATAAAATGTTAGATATCGAACAATTTGGTAGAAAACTACTTACAAGTCACAGTTATGATTCTAGCTGATTTTTCAAAGAGTGAATTTTCATAAGATTCCTCGCTAAATTCTACATATGCTAAAATTTTTGCACATAATTATGGGGTAGCTTTTTCTATAAAGCATCACAATCTTAGAAATAAGATATAAATACTTGTGTATGTATTTAATACGATTACTGCTACTGCCTTTTCTTTCTGAAGAAATTGTGAAAGTAGACGGATCTTGAGCAGTATGTTTTAAAGCTTTACTAAATCAGATTTTTAGATCCTACTATCTCTAGTTAACCGTCTCCTCACGAATCTTCAAGGGACTCGTTACAAAAATTCCAACGTGGAATCATAACACAGATTCCCTATGGATTTGCAGGGAAGTGTAATGGAGTCCCTAGGGTTTTGCGAGGAAATGAAATGGAGCTCTGAAGAACGAGTATGAGTATAGAGGAAACTCACACTCATCCTCACTCATTCTCATCTCCACACTGCACGCCCTCGATCAGGGGTTCGTTTTTTAATTACAAATAATTCAACAAACAAGTTATTGTAGAATTTATAATACGGATCTCAAAATAATTAGATGAATAACAGATATTTGATATTATTTTGATATTTTATTATTGAATTTGATCTATTGAAAATCTTAATTACAAAATAAAATATTAAAGGTTATACTTGTCCAATTTTATGTTTAAGGTAAATCCTAAAACAATTGTTTTAAAGATCAATGAAAATAATATCTAATTCAATAGAATAATTTATAAAGAAATTAATTTTGTGTTTCAATAAACTATCAAAAATCTGATTAAACTAATATATAAATTAATAATAACTATTACCTATTCCTATCTTTCTTTTTTAAAATAAAATATTTCAATATTTTTCTTATATTTGAAAAATAAAAAAACTCCAAAGAGAAAAAATCTATTAAATCATAAAAAATCATCTAAAAGAATTTTGTTTTAGAAAATAAAATAAATTTTCTTTCATAAATGAATATTATCTCGTATTTTACATATAGAAAAATATTTTCTCAAAGAGAAATAAATATTTTATAGAGGAAATTTTGGGATTTATATTTAAAAGATAAAATATGAACGAATTCCCTCAGTTTGTTTCATTATTGGGACAACTTTAAATGAGAAAATTTAAACCTTGCGTTGTTCCTATTTTAAATTATTTCAAAAACTTAAACAATAGTACTCACAATCTAAATAATAATTATTTATTTTTACTAAGATTTTTATCAATCAAATCATTTCACAGATAGTACACCGACTATATCAAAGAATCCAATAATAACAGATCCAATATTAACTCAATCTCAAATAAAACAAGGTATGTTTCATTAAATAACAATACTAGTAATTTTGTCTAAAAGGTAGTTTCATCGACTTTCAGGTTGAGGGTGGGTGTGGGTCTAGATCAGGGTGTGAGTATGAGTCCAACTATGACGTTAATAATTGTTATATTTGTGCACCCATATCCACACCTTGACCCACATCTTCATGATTTTTTAAAAGATTTATTCCAATAGAAAAATCAAATCTAAACAAATTTCTCAGAATGAATAGAGTTTTTAGATTTCTTCCATTTGAAAAATCTCTTTTAATATTTTAATGAAAAAAGTATCTTGTTTTTAAGTTGTTAAATAAGTTTAACTCTTCAGCTTAGAATTTTCAAATAAAAAAATTATTTAATCTATTAATAAAAAAGAAATTTTCAATCGATTTTATTAAAATCATTGAAATAAAAATTATTTTCATTAAAAAGCATTTTGCGAAATTAAACTTTTATGAAAATCGAATGAAGAATTTTCAATTAAACAATCTCAATTGAGTGAAGAAATTATTTGAGATTAATTTTGTTCATTAAGAATTAAATTTAACAAAAAGAAAATTTTATTTTATTAAAATAGATTCGAATATAAGGTTCTCTTCTTATTTTCGCTCTTTTTTGATTTAAAAATAATGAATAAGATTATGAATAAAAACAAAATCTTTTATTTTAGAAGACATTCAAAGAGAAAAGAGTAAATTTCAACAATTTGGAATTACTGTTGCTGGAGGAAATGGGCAAGGATGGAACCTGGATCAGCTATCTTACCCTCATGGAATGTTTATTAATAGCAGTAACTCAGTTTATATTGCTGATTCTCGCAATCATCGTATTGTTAAATGGAAATTTAATTCAAATATTGGTCAAATCATCGCAGGTGGAAATGGAAAAGGAAATCAAAGTAATCAATTGGATTATCCAAGAGATATAATTTTTGATAGAAAAAATTATTCTTTTGTTATTGCTGATTATGGAAACAAACGAGTAATTCGATATTCTGATCGAACTGAAACATATGAACAAATTCTTATTTCAAATATTAACTGCTGGGGTCTGACAATCGATAAAAATGGATTTATTTATGTTTCTGATTGTGAGAATAATGAAGTAAGACGATGGAAAGAAGGAGATAAACAAGGTGAATTAGTTGCTGGTGGAAATGGTAAAGGAAATCATCTTAAACAACTGAACTTCCCTGCTAATATCTTTATTGATGAAGATTATTCTCTTTATATATCAGATCTTTCGAATCATCGTGTCATGAAATGGAAAAAAGATGCAAAAGAAGGAATTATTGTTGCTGGTGGAAATGGTCAAGGAAATAGTCTTAAACAATTGTATCATCCTCGAGGAGTGATTGTTGATCATTTGGGTCAAATCTATGTAGCAGATGCTTG
>CAJNOI010000536.1:0-39478 GCA_905250115.1 Adineta steineri
TAGAAAGGAAGAGTTGTTTCATATGACATTTTGAACACTTATATTGTCTAGATTTAAAAATTATTCTATATAAGATATAAATTGATTTGATCAAACTTTTGTTTTGGTTTAGTACTATGTTAGATGGACTCTTTGTTGAAGTTTAGGAGAGAGTATATGAGTCATGTATTACTTATTTCCGGAAGAATATGTACATAATTTGTTAGTTAGTTTAAGATACCACTCGATAAATAGTTAGAGTCCGAATAAAACTGAATAGATGATTTTGAATTAAAAGTAAACGTTGATTATACAAGATTTATCAGACTTTTATGTTGCTTAAGAGAACGGTTTCTCGATTAAAATTGATCAAAATTGCAAAATCTGTAGACATCAATCCAAATTAAAAAGCCAATTATTATCGAGGTTGAGCGGTGGCCATGGGGAAATTCTTAGGCATGCAACCGGCGGAGGATTATAGTTGATTGAAAAGTTGTAATTTTAGCCATTTACAGTTCTGATTTTATTTCATAATAATTAGATCGATAGTTTTGATTATGACTGATTATAAATAAATTATAGTTCATGTGAAAGTCCTATTTAGTCAATTTAAGTTTTGATTTCATTACGTATAATTCTGAATATAGTCTAGATTGAAAGTATACAAAAGTGAATTATAAATGAGTTATAATGACATTGAAGATTGGGTTGCTTGAACTCAAACATTCTCAAGTATTGGTTCGTATTTCAATTGGAACATAGTAGATGTTATAGGCCTTAATGAGCTATGACTACCTTAGAAAGAATATGTGTTTTGACGTACTTTACTACCATACACTAAAGATAAAAAATGCATGAAGTTGAAATCAAATTGTTTTTTAAAAAGTAAAATGGGTGGGTAGGGACGTGGGTGGTGTGCGAGGTGTGGATGCAGTGAAGGAGTGGTGTATGTATCGTCATAGACACCCACCCACCCTCTGGTCTTTCATAATGAGTATTTGTTTAATTTGATCATTTTGCAATAAATCATTTTTAAGTAATTGAATACATTTTAAATTATCAGCCACAAGTATTTCTACTTATGTTCTTTTAAAAAGATTTAAAATTGCTTCATGATTTAAGGTTATATATAAACTAACAACAATAAAGCCATACATAGACGTAATGCATCATTATACATTCTTTGAATATAGAGTTTTTTTTTTGTTGTAATCAAATTATTTAATCATATATGGTTCCAATCAACTATCATTGATTAAATAATATACTAGTCGCACTTATCACAATATGAAATCGCATAGCAGTTGCCGAGAAAGAGATAGTGATAAAAAATAAATTATTGTTTGTATAACTGAATACATATTTTTTTTGAAGGAAAGTAATTATACTAAATATGGATGTAATGAATTTGAAACATTCCTTGTTCTTATTGAGACTGACTCTGTTGAGAACGAATTCAGTTGCAATCATAATTATCATCGAGTAAGTATTAGAAATGAATAATTAAATAAGATACTCAAATAAACCAATATTTCCTCACCAACTTGAAGATGTAGATGTGAATGATGGTTCTTCTTCTCTTCACTTATATCTGTTCATCTGAAGATGACTTTCCGTTTTATTGTGGTTGTTGTTGTTAATGATGAAATGATTTAGTCCATGTTGGTTTGTAAAGTTTTATTAAGAATCTTGAGACTTTTATCCAGCGATTGGATAATACCATCGGAGCTGTATCCGATTTGTTTTGTATATTTTTACGACATTCACTAATGATCGAATGAGTGTAGATCATAAATGAACACTACATCCATTCACACCCACCGTCAAAAATAATGAAAGATTATTTAAAAATTATTATTAAGTATGAAAACAAAATAAACTTGTTCATTACTGATCGCAGATATAGATCAATTATTTTATTTAGATTTTGTTGAATGTTCAAGAGTAAGTGATATCGAAGAAAAATGATATAATTCGAGATCATTCCATTTCAGATAGAGGTGTTGATGATTTATCCAAAAGTATTTCTGTTTCATTTACATATGCTTGTTGTTCCGGTATTTTTAATCTAATAATCATCAAATTTTCAACTAATTATTTTCGTTTATCAATTAAATTTACTCACCCACGCAATACAAGCATACATAACATAGCTACTAGATTAAAAGATACACAAAGTATTAATTCCATAGATATTGAAAAGTCCTACAATAAAAATATTAATAGAAAATATCGTTTCTGTTTTTGTCTGAAACCTACAGCGAATAAAACAATCAGTATTATAAGAATTTGTGGTATACGTATATAACAGATTATTGTTGATCGAACTAAAACAAAATAACTGTGTAGGTGAAATTGTTGTAAAATTATTTATACTTTCATTTGGCATATATGTATTTTTGGATACAGTTATTGATGGGCGAGAAATACCAACACAGAATTCAAACAGAACAAAGCCAATTATAATTAATATTAATGACTTAAATAATCAGATTAGTCTGTAATAAATATATAACATAGTTGACTAACCTTTGGAAATACAATTGGTATTGTCATTCCGGCTGCAGCTAGTAGAAAAACTACTCTGAAATAACTAACCTTATGAAAAAATATGTTATTATACTAAAAGAAGCGAATTACATCATGAATGACTGAACTCTGGTCCATTTAACAAGAAGATAAAAAACAAATGAACCAATCATTGTTACTAACTAATTCAATAAGAAAAATAATATATTGAACTAATATTTTATTACCATATAACCAGCAAAAATAAAACCTAATGGTAATGAATTCTGATCAGTTGAACTTCTAGTTCTTTCAAAAACTGGTGTCCAGTTAATAACAAATAGAAATAATGATGCTTCAAACAAAGCTAAGCATAATCCAAGGACAACAATACGAGGATCTAAAGAAATATTTGAAAAGTTTTCTTAAATAAAACCGATAAAATAAACTGACCAGCTCGTAGCATTTGAATAGCTAAAATGAATGACTATGTTGCTTTTGCATCTTTATTTCCATAGTTTTCTGACCAAAATTTCCTTATTAATATTATCGATAGATTAAAAAAATACAATCGACAGATTAAATGGAGCACTGAAATCAACAAAAACTGACTCTGTAAAAATATATTCCACTCATGACTAGTTTTTATTTCAGAAATTTTATCTTATAGAACAAATACATAGCAGATGAATCAAATCGTATTATAAAGCTATATAGGCACTTACGCATAATTACTCTGTTTTACTAAAAATTGAGCAGAAACACCTGCTCCTATTGAAATAAATGATAAGCCAATATCTAAAATAAAAGCAAAGTAGATAAAAATTAGAATTGAATTTATTGAATATTACTAACTAGCATCCCGAAGTATTCGTTTTAGTAATGTATCATCAAGAAAACGCTGTTATATGAAAAGGATTATAAACTAATATAATACGAACTTTTTATAAATGATATATCTCTTGATATTCTTGTAGAAGCCAAGCATCAAATGCTGTTGAATGAAAAGTATCAGCTATACCCGAAAATATGCCTGATATCATTAGAATCCATACTGAAGAAAAATTCTTAATCAAACAATGATTTAGTAATAACACTACTTTCTAGTAATATTTACCATTAAAATACTCATTAGAATAAAGACAACATTACTAAGTAAACATCCTAGTCGACGTCCACTAAATAATGATATATAATTAACTGTATTCTTTCAAAAGATAATATAGATGAAAATAACTTACTATAAATCAGCAAGTGAAGCAGCAAATGTACCAATAACTAATGAAGATGTGTATGAGACAATATAAATGAATTGAATATTTGAACAACTTAATCCATAACTTTCATAGAGAGCATATCGATGAGAACCATGCAAACAATCACCAGCTATGTTTTTCATAAATAAATCCATCGCAATCGGTTAAAATCTGAAGAGGAGATTGATAAAATATCAGTTTTAGTTTTTTCGTTGTATTTCATTATTGTTTGTGTTGTGATGTATCCGTACAAATGACGAATTTAGTCTAACGTGTGTAACGCTTGAGTGATGTTTGATGACTACTTATTGGATAGAACGTCATTTTAAATAGGCATAATAACGCACATGTATTGTTCTACGGATACAAATATTATTGTCCTACTTTGAAATGTAATAAGGTTAGTATATAGAATAATTCGAAAAATATGTTTAAATTATTTATTTATAAATGATTATTTAATGATATCGTATTCTGAAACTATCATAGAATAATAATAATAATAATAATAAAGATTACTTAATTAACTCCACAATTATTTTGAGTATCTTAAATATATATATATATGCACAAATGGATTTAGAAAAAATGTATTTGTACTATTGTAAGCATATCGAAAATATAATACAATATTTCAGTCGTAATTTTCAAACTTGACGTCTTTTTGATCTAAATACATTTCTTGATTCTGAATCAGATTATGAACGTCTAACTGACGTATATTTACTCTCTTGAGGGTGTTAGCACATCTTTAACTCTATATCACAATAACAATAATAATATTATTTCTTATAATTTTTGTAACCGCGTATCTGCATACACTACCTGGCTGTTGAGGATGTGTGTGTGAGTGTGCATTAATGTTCATTATTTATCTACGCTATCACCCACACCCTGGTTTTTATTGCAGTTTAAATTTAATTAATTGAATTGATATACTTAGAATTATCTCCAAGTTATTGTCTATAATAATCTATCTTGAATTTTAATGGATTCTTTTGTTAAACAATTGACAATATCTCTATAAACATGATAACATCTATTATGATAGCATATTCTATGATCTTGCTAGAAATATCCAATGGTTATTATTATTATAAAATAGTTTTCTTGTTATAAAAACATCAATTTGTTCAGTTCTCGTTTGTAAATGAATTAAAAAGGTTAATATCTCATTCACATATTATTCACCAATAATAAAAAGTAATCATGTTAAATCTTTATTTGTCATGTTATCATAAATATGTAATTCTTTTTTTTTCAATATTTTTCGACTGTTCCATAAATTAAATTCTTCACTATGATATATCTAAAGTCAATGATATTTTCAATAACGATCATCATCTAATAAAAAAAACGTTTCAATCTATAACTAAAAAACAGATTCTGATATTTATTGATCAATATATTATAGGAATAAATAAAAGAGAAAGATTTTGATGAACAATAATTGGATATATTAAGTTAACATGTAATATCAAAATAAATTATTAGAAAAAAGATTGAACCGATGATTAAGAAAATAAAATAGCGGAACAAGATCACTAACATCAAAATAATTGAAGAAATCAATGAAGATTTCATATGGTAATAATTCAAAGTTTATTGTGTTCTTTTTTTTCGATTTTCTTTCAAAATAGTATAGACATGTTACTTTTCTTATTTTTATATCAAATCATGTAAAGATCAACTATAGAAATAAATCGTGTTTCATATAAAAATTGCATAAGAACCGTAAGATAGTCTTACATGAATTCTTAATAATTTCATTGAATTGTAATCAATGAAAAGAATGTTTTTTTGTAAATAAAAAATACGTGAAATAAAAAAAATAATCTATTTATTTTCAATTTGATATGTGTTCATCAAGCAATTATTTTTACAAAGAAATAAATAATCATTTTGTGATATTTCCTGTGGATTAATGATTATTTTATCTCATATAATTTCACTTATATAATAGAGAATCTATTTAAATCTAAAATAAAAATAAATATAGTTTCAATAATTCTAGAATCAGTTGTCTTCATAAAATTAATCTAGTAGAAAGTCTTATAATAAAAGAAACAGAATTAATATTGACGAATTTTCTGTCTGTTTGAGATCTTACGAAAAAACACAGTATATAGTAGACCAATAACAGATCTTCTTCTTTATAATATAGAAGTTTTTTGTATGATCGATAAAAAACACAACAGTTGTTTACTCCCTACAAATGACTTTTATCGTTCTGAGAGTCATTTTCTTGTTCTTTGTGTGATGTTCAGAATATAGAAGAAGTATCGCTAATCATCGTTTCTCCTGCTAATATTTTGGCATAGGAAATTAGCAGAACGCAAAAGTAGCTTACAGAATAATAGAAGTGAGTCATTATGAAAGATGTTTTATGATTATTAACACCGTCATTTCCTTTTATCACAGTTATGTCTATTGATCTATTTCATTATATATATATACATTGTCGCTTCCTTTTCTTTACTGCTTTCTCTTTTCTCTTTTCCGTTGTGATTGATAGGATTTCTCTGCATATTTTTGTTTTGCACATCGGATGGTTGTTTTCATCTATACGATTTATTATCTTCGTTCTATATATATATACATATTCTTTTAATTTGTCTTTTATTATATTTGCATAAAGTCTACCTATCATTTTCTATATCAATAAAAACTAGAAGAAAAATATATAAAACCATTTATATTAATACCATGTGAACTGAAATTGTGATTTAGTAGTATTTATATAATAAAACTATACGATTTATATTCAATTTCATTGATAATGATACATTATTTAAACTTAATTTTTCTTCTTATTCCACTACGATTTGTCCAGCCCGATGACTCTGAATTAAGCAACTTTTATCAAAAAATCATGTCGACAACAATTGGAAATAGTGTTCTATATGCATTAGATCATGATCCTATTCGACGCAAGTTATCAGTATTATCTTCAGATACATCTTTCAAACAAAATTACAATAAAGTTCCAATAATACCTTCAAGTACTGCTCGATATTATTTTCACACCATCGATAGGAAGACATATGAACATATAGAAGGAATTAAAAGATATAATGAATGGTATCAAAAACACCCGAAAGACCGTTGCTATTATATAGAAGGTAACACTTTCTAAGTAGATTGTAATCATACATTACAACTGAGATGATTTTATAAAACTATAACTTCGTTATTCATTATCATGGGTCTTTTTTGATATCTTGCTTTATTTCAGACGCAAATTAACTTTTTTTCGATATTCGAATAAAACAAAATACTTACGATTTTCATCTTTTGATATTTCGTATTGAGATCTATTAGAAAAGATGTCATTTATTTGTGATATCAAATCTGAGTGAATTGTTACTGTACTTCAGTTTGCTTTTATCTCCTATAAATTTAAAATTTCTAAGTTGCAAGACTATCGTTTTAGCAGTGAATTATTATCTCTTCAGGTGCATTTGATACTTCTTTTTCATGATGTTTTTTTTATGTTAATTGTAATGTCTAGGTCGTTATAAAAAGTGTGGTCATTCATCACAAACATGGTGCTGTCATAGTGAGTCAAATAATAAATTATTCTGAACATTCTTTTATATTAATTCACAAACATTTTTTCGGTTTCTAGTTCACGATCCTTGTGGGACAAACTCTAGCCGATGTAAAAAACAGACATCTACTGATATTAATATAACGGTATCATTTGTGTTATTGGGAACGGTCATCGGCGTTTCTTTCATTGGAGTGTGTGCCAAAATACGCTGTAGTTTACCTTGTGATTCACCGGTTTTGTCACGAACAAATTCGAGCATAAGACTACCACATAACGCAAATCCTAATGTACCGCCAATATCTCAACAAGGTTGGAATAGAAATATTTTACAAAGAGATATGATGGTTTCAATAGAATCTGAACGACCAGAAAACATTAATTTGTATGATAGAAGAGCATCACTAATAGTCGAAGAACAAATTTCAGATTTACCACCAACATATGATGAAATGAGACGACAAAGTTTAGTAACCATTAAAACACAGCAACAGTTTTTACTACCTCCAACTTACGAAGATTTTATACGACGACAAAATAGAAACGATGAAACTAATTTATAATATTTATTATTATGTTATCATTTCTTAAAGATACATTCACTGTAATCTGGATAATTGATTACTGTAATGTTTAACCTTTTTTTTCGCCAAAGTTATTATGCACAGTAGTGCTCGCAACAGAACTGAATTAAATTCTCATGATAATATACAAAGTCTTTTTTCAACATAAATGAGTTTACTCCTTATATTTTGATTATATTCTTTTTTTTTTGTACGGACAAACTTTTAAAATTTGAAGGTTGAGTATTATTCTTGACTAATTGAAGAGATTTCTCCATCTTGAAAATCTTAATTAGGACATAATCAGTTGGTATTTACATCAAATGAATTTAACGTCTCCATCACGACTGAAATATTTGAAAATGGATGAGTGAGTGTCATATGAACATATTTTATAGGCCCACACTCACACCCACTCTCAGAAAATATTTTTCCAAATACGATATGATTTCGTTTATTAAATAAAATTTTGTAAAAACAATCTTTTCTTCGAATATTGAACATTTATATGAACTATTTTAGTCAATAAAAAAAAATATCATAGAATTCTAATTGTATCATTCAAAATTAACCAACTCATCATCATTTTTAACTGGTTGAATAAGTCCATGTTTTGGTAAAACATTATTTGGAGTATCAAAATCAATGATCATACCATGATCTAATACAATAATTCGATCACTTTTAGCAACAGTATTTAATCGATGAGCAATAGTTAGAATTGTTCGATTTTGAAATTTATCTCCAATAACATTCTGGATTAATGAATCTGTTGCTCGATCAACATTTGCTGTTGCTTCATCAATCATTAATATTTTACTTTGTTTTAAAATAGCACGTGCAACACATATTAATTGACACTGACCAGCACTAAAATTACTACCCGATTCAGCTACTAATTGATGAAGACCAGCTGCATGATTAGAGACAATATGTTTTAATTGAACTGATTCAAGTGCTGAAAGACATTGATCATCTGTATATTGTTCAAAAGGATCTAGATTATAACGAAGTGTACCAGCAAATAAAATTGGTAATTGAGGAATAACACTTAATCGTGATCGAAGATCATGTAATGAAATATAATTTATATCAATACCATCAATAAGAATTTGACCATTTATAGATTGTCGATCAATAAGTCGAAATATAGCTTGTAATAAAGAAGATTTTCCTGCACCTGAAATTCATAGAAATAATAAAATTATTAATGAAAAATTTTGAAAATAAATAATACTAGACCTGTTCGACCAATAATACCGATTTTTTCTTTTGGTTCAATATGTAAACTAATATTATTAAGAACAGGTTCTAATTCAATACGATAACGCATTGAATATTGTTTAAATTCAATAACTCCTTGATTTGGCCAATCATCAGGTGGTTGTATAAGTAAATCATTATTATTTTTATCTTCTTCCGATGGTAATTGCCCATATTCATGAATACGTTCAGCACTTGTCATAAAATTTTCTGCTTCAGCTGATTGTCTTACAGCCCATTGAAAAAGCATCGTTAAATTAATACAATACATAAGACTAAGTGCTGCTGATGGTGCATTAATATCATGACGAAATGCTATTGTTAAAGCCGATGTAGCGAATGTAAGTAATGATGTCATTAGATCAAGTCGTAAACCAAACCAACGTACAGCCGAAATGACAATAAAAAAAGCACGTGAATTTGTATCAACTCGTTCAATAAATAATTGTACAAAGTCATCTTGTACATTAAATGCACGAATAGTTGAAAGACCACCATTTAAAGATGAAGAAAAAAGTGCATAAACAGGACTACGTGTTACACTTTCTAATCGTTTTATTTGACGACTTGAACGTAAATAAAAACGACGTAGATACCAAAAAGAAGGTAAAATAGGTATAAGAATAAGTAATACCCATGGATTAATAATACCAATAATAACTAATGAACCTACTGTCATTGATAAACATTGTATAGCATCAAATAATGTCATTGGTAATAATTCATCAATAACTTGTTGATCTTTACTAGCACGATTTAAAATACGTCCACTTGGATTACTTTCAAAAAATCGAAGTGATGTATATAACAATCCTTTTAACATACTATTGTGTAGACTATTTGAACCGGATAAAATCAAATAAAAATAATATTGTGCACGTAACAAAGAAATAATAAGTGTACCTAATGTTAAACCTAAATAGACATACATATTCGTCCATGATCTTTGTTCTTCATGTGATTTAGCTGACCATAAACTAAGCCATCTATTAGATACATCATAGGTTGCTTCGCCAATAATCATAATAATAATTAATAATAAAAGACCAAACCAACTGAAAGGTGTTGAAGCAAATAATTTATACCAGATAGACCATGTTACAGCACCAACTGCAGCTGTTTCATTAGCAATAATTGATTTATTATCTTTAGTACTTTTAGTTACATCAGTTAGTAATGGTTGTAATATTATTTCTTCTGCTTCTTTATCAATTTCTTGGTCATTTGTTGTTGTTGTTGATTGTATGTCATTATTTTGTTCGATTCGTGCTTCTGGATCAATCTTACCATCTTTCAAAAAGATAATTTGATTTGCTGATTCAACTAAAAAATGTGTCTGATGAGTAACTAAAAGACGTGTTTTATCTTTTAATAATCCATTTGGTCCAATACATTGATCATAAATTCGTCGAGCTACATCCTGATCTACAGCTGAAAGTGGATCATCTAATAAATAGATATCAGCATCGACATATAATGCTCTTGCTAATGCAATACGTGCTTTTTGTCCACCACTAACATTAACACCTTTTTCACCAACGACTATTAAATCACCAATATCTCCAAATGTAGCAAAATCAACATCTAGACAACATGCTTGTATTACATTTGCATAACGTTGTTCATCAAATGGTTTACCAAGAAGAATATTAGCTCGAATAGTATCGGCAAATATCCATGGTGATTGTACAGCGTATGCAAAAGAACCACGTACTCGAGATGTACCATCTATTAATGTCATTTCACCTAGAATGGCAGATAATAAAGATGATTTGCCAGCTCCAACAGGTCCAACAATACCCACTAATGTACCAGGATCAATATTAATTGTAAGATTACTTAAACAAGTTGTTTCTGACCATGAAAACGATGCATTATTCATAGATATACCTATACCTAATGTTTGATTTTGTTCATCTGTTGTTATTTGTTCTTGAATTTTTGTTAATCGCATAAATGCATCTATACGTTTTGATGCAGCTAACATTTCAGCAAAACGTTCAATAGCAACTGGTAAATAATTTGTTATTGATACTCTCATTAAAGCAAAAAATGTCAGAGCAGTAAAAATATCTACTGGTTTAAAATCATTACCCATAAACCAATAACCACCAAAAGTTGCTAAAGAAATCAATGGTAATGAAGAAAAATATAAACCCATATTAACAGCACGTAAACGACTTGCACGACGTATACTAGCTAATTCATTTTGACGTAAATTTGTAATACGTTGTTCCATAGATTTTTCCCAATTATACATTTTAACAATTTGACATCCATTAACAAGTTCATTAACTGCTTGTACACGTTTATCAGCACATGCCATTGTTCTTCGACGATATTTACTAAATTTTCGACCAAATGCTAATTGTAAAGGTAATAGAACAGCAAGTACACCATAACCAAATAATGTTGGTAATAAACCAATTGACCACCATATTAAACCAAATGCAATTGATGCTTGAAGTGGTACTTCCCAAAGATAATGCATATATTGACCAAATTCTTCGAATTTACTTGCATCATTAGCAACTAAATTAATTATTTGTGCAGCTGTTGTTGTTTGTTGTAAAGATGCTGTACTAAGTGATAATAAACGTTTATAAATTGTTGCTGATAGTGCATTACGAACACGCATACCCAAACGAGTCGTACGAAAATAAGCTTGTTGATGAAGAAAAGCTTGTGTTGCTGAACATACAAATAAACCTAAAGCATAGAAATAACCAATATAAGCTTGAATAGATGTTAATGGTGGATCAGGTTGAGATTTTTGATCAATTATATATAATACGATTTGTCGAAGAAGTAATGGTTGAGCAACTCGTGCTGCATTATATGGTAGTAATAAAAATATAACAAAAGCACATTGTTTCCAAAAAGCTCGTAAAACGATACGCCATGTAGTTGTATCTGTTAACCAAATATTATTATCACTATAATAACTTAATTTATTTAATACTACAGAACATTTATCATTCATTGATAAATCATCAAGATCTTCATCTTTCAATTCACGTTTATAACCTAATGAAAGTATAGGATTAAGCCATGACCAAAATAAAACATCAAAAACACGTAAAATAGATGAATGAGCCCAGTCATAACGACTTGATTGTCTTGGCATGTCTTACTACGCGAATAAAAGTCCATTATTCTTTATTGTTCTGTATATCATATTTAACTTAGTTCTTGCACGCTTATCTCTTATACTGTAAAATATGCACTATCATTATGTTGTGTTATTTATCAAAGACTTTAAACTTTGTATCATATAATCATTCTTACATTCTATTATTTTAAAACATTATACAAAACTATTTCTGTGTATTAATTTGTTTTGCAATTGTCAAAATCATATCGCTTTGTTTTTTATGTTATTGACATTTATCCGACTTACTTTTTTTTTTAAATTTAATTTATTTTCAATGAAATTGAAGTGTAAATATTGTTTCCAATATCTTTCCATGCTAAATTAAAAATTTACATGTAATATAAAAAAAAGTAGATTGCAATCTCGGAAACGAATATTGATTTAACAATGATAGAAAGTAGGTTGATAAATGTGCAATAAATACAAATAGAGTATCGGAAGATGTAAAAAAATATTTTTATTTACCAATCTACTAAAAAATGTACGGCTACTTCAATGTACTATTTTATATTACAAATACACTTGGTTATTTTCAACAAAACAAATCAGAAGTATATGATGATCGTTCTCCTGTTTGCTGTTCTTATCATTCAAATCTCTACTATGTCTATTCCTTATATTGAAAATGTATATTTTCAATCTGTAAGTTCAAATTCAGATGTAACCGTACGTTTTAATAATTCATGTCAAGAATGTCTATGTGAAAGCCGCTTTGGAAATATCAGTAATAATGATTATGTTGCATTAAATTGTTTTACAAATAATACATGTCAATTTTTTCAATATTTCCCTACATCATATAAATTAAGTATGTCTAATGGAACTCGACTCTATTTTCTTCAACAACAATTTCCTAATGCGAGCAAATGTTGTATATCAAATATAACTGAACTTATGGATCGATTAAAAACTGTGACACCAACTACAATAAATCTTACATTTAAACCTGCAGCATTTGGATATGATTCATCTATACCTTCAGAAGCAGCTGTTATTGGTTATGATCCAGGTAATTTATACTGGTTCAATCCGCTTACGACAGCGTTTATAAGAAATAGTTCGATAGACACTATACTCACTCTTGCTTTGTATGAAAATCAAACATTCACAGCTAATAATGGCATTTCTGTTATTAACATAAGAGATAAGCAAACAAATAATTATATCAATAATGTCAGTTATCCAAGTTTGGGTTCAGTTCGTAAAATTATCTTTATAAATGATGGACAAACAATGATAGTCTCTACACAAAATAATCTATCATTGACTGTTTTTGATATTAATTCTCCAATGAATTATACATACCGAGTAATAATTATTAAAATTTTCTTTTTTTAGAAATAACTCAAAAGTTTATTTTAGGAACAAATTCCAGTTCCATTACTAAATGCTCATGGTATCGCCCAAGTTAATGATACTTTTTTGTATGTATCATCATGGAGTGATCAAAGTATTGCTTCATGTGAATATGAAAATTCAATGTGGAATCAAAAGATATTTGTTAATTATACAATAACTACCGCTGGTTCTCATATAGCAGTAGATGATTGTGAAAGAGTTTGGTTTATTAATACTCAATTTGGTTTGCGTATTTATGATTCATCCGGCACAGAAATTTCCAATTGGAATATGAGTTTAAGTTCTACTAATACTATATATGATATTCTTCTTCTTCCTAATTATGTCTTATTGATTACACACGTTGAACACATGAAAATAGTTCAATATGATCCACAAATGACATGTTCATAAACAGGATTTTATTTTTGTATTTTGAATTATTTAAACAAATCTATATACGTATAAATTGACTGATAAATTATTTTAAAGATTAGTTCATTAACCTACTACATCACTATATGCTTGATTTTATTAAATAACTGATAAAATAACAAAATACAGATGAATATATGACTTTTTTTTAGAAGTGAAAGTTAGTCGTTATCACGCTTGAATACGTTAAGTGAAGGTTATCAGGGTATAATAAGAAAATTCTTCTAAGTTAACAAACACAAAGATACACATAAGAAATGAAATCTATTTAATAGAAATGTTTTTTTTTAATTGTTGTATTGAGCAACGAGAAATTAAATCTTATGGTTGTTTTCCTTTTAATTCCGGTGGAATAATACAACGTGGAATTTCAACCATTTTATGTAAATTCGCATTATGTCGTTTATTATAAATTTCAATAACTTGTTTTTGTCGATCAGTTAATGTTGCTTCTCCTTGTTTTGTATTAGCTAAATCAAGATGATCCATAGCCCATTCTAGTTCATCATATGTAGCACCAATTTGATCTTCATCTGTTCTTGTATCACCAAATAAACCATCAGTTGGTGGTGCCTTAATGATTTCTTGTGAAACACCTAATGCAGCAGCTACAGCACGTACTTCAGATTTCATTAAATCAGCGATTGGACTTATATCAACACCACCATCACCTTTAATCAATACAAAATTTAAAAAAAAAACTTTCCTTTTAATTAATTCTTACCATATTTTGTAAAGAAACCAACACCAAAATCTTCAACTTTGTTACCAGTACCAGCAACAAGATAACCTTTGAGTGAAGCAAAATAATATAAATTAACCTTAAAATAAAAAGAAATTTGATTATTTTCGAAGTAGAATATAATTATACATACCATTCTTAAACGTGATCTCATATTAGCAAATGCAACTTCTGAATAAGAATTTTCTTCATTAATTGGATTTGCTTTAACTGTTTTTTCAAAAGTTTCAAAAACATCAGTTAAATTAACTTCACCACCTGTTACATTTGGAAATTTTTTTGAAAGCCATTCAATATGTGCTCGACTTCGTTGTATTTCAGTTGATGATTGTCGAATTGGCATTTCAATAACAAGTACAGGTGCACCAGTACGAGCACATAATGTTGATACAACAGCTGAATCTATTCCACCTGATACACCAATAACAAAACCTTTAGAAAAACTACTTTGTTGATAATTTTTAAGCCATTGTGTTATATATTCAACAATTTTTTCAGCTGTCATTTTTATTTAAATCTAAAAAATTGTTTCAATAAGTGCAAACTTCAATAATATAAAATTAATAATTGAAGAAAAAAAACGATATATACGCGCAATTTATTGGTATATTTTTCTTATTATTTACTTAATATTCTTGTTATACATGAATTAAAAGAAAACAAGGTAAGATATCACAGAATACATACGAGAGAGAACGAAAAGAAAAGAAAAGAAAAGAAAAAACGATAATCTTTCTGACTAGAAACAGAAACTGTATTTATTTGTTCGCCATTTTTAACATTCAAGTTCGATATAATCGATTATCCGCTGTCGATCCTAGAATAAACATAAATTAATTTTTTGTTTCCGAATAACTCAATCGTGTATTTTAGTGATGAATGCGTCGATCATTTTAGGATTGACAATAAGCGGGCTAGTGAGCAGCATTTCTTCTGTCTTTGTTTTATTAGAAAAAAAATTAAGATTTATTCAAGAAAGCATCAACAACGAGCACCAAAAGTCAAAACAAGAAAAAAGAAAAACAAATGACTTTAATAAACAACATAACAAACACACCAAAACTTTTTCATAATATTGCACAGAAAATGAAACGAGTATTCGACGAAAAAAAAAGAAGCAAGAGCAAAGAAGCAGCCAAGCAAAACGAATTTATATAAAGTGAACGCTTATGCAAGTGTGTGTATAAAAAAAGAATAAATGAGTCATTAAACTGTTTAAATAACCGATATGAAATTGAAATTTATTTTTGATTAGAAATTATTCGTTTAAAAACTTTATCGATGAATTATGAAATGAAAAATACAATACTCAAACAGAAATTTACTTTCGTTTTAAATAGAAAAAAATTTTGAATTTAATTAAAATAAAAGATTTTATAATAATATAATGACTAACAGTGTAATGACTCATTCATAAACGGATAGTATCACAATTTCGAACAATCTAACACTTCAAGAGGGTTGGTGCTTATTTTACAATTACAAGCGATATTCGTTGGCATTCTCTCCAGACTTACATTATTATTATTGTTATTATTTCTTGTTGATTTTGTTACAACAAATGATCCATCGTCAAATGTATCATCGAGAATATCATTGAAATGGTCTTGTCTTCGTTTTGATTTTTTATTTGTTCGTTGTAATGTATCACATTGATCACGTACAAAATTAACAAATACATTATCAAGTGTATTTTGAGATACACTATAATCATTTATACGTTGATCAATTAATAAATTTTCAAGTTTAGAAAAAATATCTTTTAATGAAACATATTGTTCAGCTATTTCATATTGTAAAACATTTACATGACGTTCTTTTAGAATATAATTCGATGAAAAACAATCAACAATTGATTGATCAGTTGTTGAATTTATTGAAGATTTTAAACGAATTTTTATTGTATAACCATCACCAAAACGATTTTTTAAATGTTGATTTGAACCAAGACAACGAAAAGTACCATTTACCATTATGGCTATTGATGAACAAAGTACTTCACATTCTTCCATACTAAATAATAAGTTATATATTAATAATAAAACTTATAGTTTTATACAATTTTTTTAAGAAATTATATTTACCTGTGTGAAGTAAGTATAACTGATTTTCCTTCTTTAACTAAACGTCTAATAACATTCCATAGAAATCTTCTTGATGATGGATCCATTCCACTTGTTGGTTCATCTAGAAATGCAATTGAAGGATCACCAACAAGTGCCATAGCTGTAGATAATTTTCTTCGATTTCCTAATGATAATTTTCCGACAGGTATATTTAAATATTCACATAAATCTAAACGTTTTAATAATTGTTGTACATGTTGATTTTCATCTTGCCAATGTATTCCTCTTAAACGTGCCATTAACAGCATATGTTCAACAGGTGTTAATTCATCAAAAAGTGCATCAAATTGTGGACAATATCCAATATATTTAAAAACTTGTTGTTTTTGTTTAGTACTATCATAACCATGTACATATGAATAGCCAGCTGTTGGACGTAGATCACCAGTTAACATTCGAAATGTTGTTGTTTTACCTGCACCATTAACACCACATAAACCAAAACATTCACCTGCACGAATACCCATACATATATTATTAACAGCAATTAATTTCTTCGATTTTTTTGTACGATAACATTTGGATAAATTTGACATAACTAATATGTTATCATCAACAGTTTTATTAAGTATCTGTCGACGAGCTTGTGCAACATCATCATCTTCATCTAAATGTGAATATGGTAAAGCATCAGGAATTGATGGAGAATAAAAAAATCCATATTCAAGTAATAATGTTAAAATCCAAAACACTAAACCACATATAGCCATTGAAACTAAATTTGATACAGTTATATCCCATATAAATGGTGTGCGAATACGATCATTTAAACCAGTTTTTTTATAAAATGAATTGTAATAATCCTATGAAAATAGAAAATATTTTCAATTTAATTAACTCATAAGTTTTATATTCATGGGTTTAGGACACTTGTGAGTAACTGACCGTCTCCCCTCATACTCAATTCATTTATTATAAAAAAAATTTCTTTCTAGAAAACTTACATTGTATGCAATATCGATTAAACCTCTTCCCAAACAATAATTTGGAAAAATTTTAAATATATTTTTCATTGTTCTTGTAATAATACTTAATGTTGATGTTGCTGGACTACCAAGTGCAAATATTTCAAGAAAAAATGATGTATATATACATGTAATACCACTAAATAAATTAATAACAATTAAAAATATATATGCATTACTTGGTTCAGTAAAACGAAAACTAAATGGATACATCACAGGTATAATTGACCAACCATACATAAGAAATAAACTTATAACAGCAAGAAAATTTTCTCCTTCAACATAAGCTGGAACATTAAATAAACGTAAAATAACTATAACACATGTAGCTGGTAAAAGATAATTCAATAGATCCCAAACAAAATTTGTTAACCAATAAACTAATGGATAAAGACCATTGATATATTGAATATGTTTAGATTTAGTTGCACGTTCATAAACAAGAAATAATGTAAATGATGCAGGTACAAATGACATAGCTACTATAATAAATATTGATATAATAACATCAGATCCTTGTAAAATAAATTCAGTTGATAACATATTATTTGTTTCATTCATTGGATCTAAAATTATATAAAAGAAAATTACTTTCCAGTTTAGAAACTTAACTTACGATTAATAGTTGTAATTCCATATGCAGATGGTAGACCTTTTTCTAATGGTAAATTAGCTCGAAGAATAATATTTGACATAATATTAATATACAATGGTAAACTATGATAACCTTTATGATTAGTAAATATTCTTGCCGTATTTTTTACAGCTAATTTATGTAAATATTGATTATCTTTATTAATTGGATAATTATCTTGTATATAATCTTGTGCTAAACCAAATGATAAACCACCATAACGATCTAAATGATGATTATCAGCTGTATATAAATAATAGAGAATTTCATTTTCTTCTTGTGTTATATTTAATATTCTATCATTTGTTATTAAACGATATGATTTTGGTGGATGAAACGATGAGCATAAAAATCTTGATTGACCTATTGAACAAGAACAAGGTGAATAATATGTATTATTTGAAGAGTTTTCTAATTGATATGTTCGATTAAGATGTAATTGATTATTATTAACCATATCTATCCAATTAATATCATATTTCTTATAAGATTGAAAATCATGTTGATAAACTTTTTCACATAATGTTCCAGTTAAATTTTCAAATGTTAACGTTGTTTGATTCATATATGGATTATTAAGTAAACATGTTGAACCTAGACCAGATGGATAACGTATTGTTTCAATTAAATCATATGGATTTGCATTAACTGTTAATAATTGTGAATTATTTTTTAATTTATAATTATTTAAACCAGATACAGGTGTATATAGAAAATTTAAATTTGAAAACATTGCTGTTGATAATGTGATGGGAGGTGGATCAGAAAACCCAGGTGCTGTTAATGCCACAGTCATTGCAACAGTTATAAAAAATGCAGGTAACAAAATTTGTGTAGCTAAACCACGCATATTACGATAATTAAATATAAAACGTTTGATTATTATTGCTAAAGCTTGTTTAGCATAAAGACGTGTTCCAGTTACACGATCATGTAAAAGTTCTATTTTAGGTATTGTTGAATCTGGTGTATCAGTAGTACTCTCATGTCTTTCACTCGGATTATCATGATTATACTGTGCTTCAACTGCTGCTGCATTTGGTGATTTTTTATATTGTTCTGTAACTTTGAGAAAAACTTCTTCTAATGAAACATCTTGTAAACCATAACCTGTTAATGATAAGGATTCTTTTCGTGAATCAAGTATTGAAAAAAATTCAGGAAATAAATGACGACTTTTTAATGGTAAAACATATTGAAGTTCCCTAAAAAAAACATAATTTTTTGTTTCATTCTATAAATACAAATAATATTTCATTTACTTTCTTGTTTCTTCTTTAAGATATGCATTTGGTATACATTGTGTTATTGTCGCTGTTACATCATCTTTCGAAGACATCCATGGATCTTTAAAAAATATTTTTCCAAATAAATGAAAATTTCAAAAAAATTCTTTCACCTTTTTTAACTAATGTTAAAACATAACCTTCACCGAATGTTGTTTTAAGAAATAATGATGTTCCACAACATTTTAATTGTCCATCTATATTTAAAAGATACAATAATTTTCAAAATAAAATTAAAATCTACTTGAAATAATTGCAATTCTATCACCAAGTACATCAGCTTCATCCATATGATGACTACTTAATAATATTGTACGTCCTTGTTTTAATTTTATTAATAATTCCCATATAGCACGACGTGCATAAGGATCAACACCAGCTGTTGGTTCATCAAGAATGATTGTTTTTGCATCACCAACAAAAGCCCTTTGAAAGAAAATATAATAAATGTGATCTATTGAATAGAAATCTTACATAGCAACAGATAATTTTCTTTTCATTCCACCGGATAATGTTGAAACTGTAGCATTACGTTTTGATGT
The DNA here is from genome assembly GCA_905250115.1 of Adineta steineri. Classification (NCBI taxonomy): domain Eukaryota; kingdom Metazoa; phylum Rotifera; class Eurotatoria; order Adinetida; family Adinetidae; genus Adineta; species Adineta steineri. The sequence continues at coordinate 20,342 of CAJNOI010000536.1, forward strand.
TAAACCAATATCAAATAACATACTAAAGAAAAAATGTTTTTTTAGAATATTTTAAATGAAAAATTTTTTTTTACTTTTCAATCATTTTTTTCATTTCTTTACTTTGTACTTGTTTTAATTTGGAAAAAAATAATAAATGTTCTTCAACAGTTAATTTTTCAAATAAAACATTCTATTAATAAATAAAGATTGATATGAAAAAGAAAAAAAAGAAATTTTATTCTACATGTTGTGGACACCATCCAAGATTTTTTCGTATTTTATCCATATCAACATTAATGTTTTGATCATAGATTGTTGCAGTTCCAGATGTAGCAGGTATAAGACCGGTCAAAATTGACCTACATTATCATTTTTTAAATTTAAATTATATATAAAGATTTAAAAACTTACATAGTTGTAGTTTTTCCAGCACCATTATGTCCAAGAAATGAAAGTATTTCACCTTCATACAAATCTAATGATAAATTTTGTACAGCAAATTTTTTTTTTATCAAATATTTTTGTTAAATTTATTAAACGAACACCAATTGTTTGTTGATTGGAATTTTCATCATGTTCAAAATAACCTAAAAATAATTAATTTCTATTCGTTCTAGTGAATATAATGTTAACGAGTGTATTCTTTTCTTTAGAATATGTACTTGACACGAACTTTATCCTTTCTTTATTCTACGAAACAATTCTTTTATCTCTTATTCTCTTTCTCGTAGAGAAGAGTCCAGTAACAATTAATTGTTTGCTTGCTTGTCTGTCCGCAGGGTCAAAAAAACATCGAAAATCAATTTTCTGGAAAAGACATTTCTAGAGGTATTTCGACGCGGGGAGTTCGAACCTAAAGTCTGTTGGGTGGCCATGATGAGGGGGAGGGGCTGAAGAGGGCACAAAGATCAAAAAAATATCGATATATATATGTGTGAAAAATGACTGCTGTGTTTTTTTTAAATTACTTTGATTTCGGTTCAAATCATTTGTCATTTGATTTAAAGATGATGATGACCAATGGAATTGATATGACATATGATGTTTTTTACATATAAACCAATTAAATATTTTTGTTTTTCGAAAGTTTGTCATCCAATTTGGTTCATTATATGATTCTCCTGTCCAATAACTTATTGTAAATGGAAAATACCATTTCTTTGGTATTCCAAATGTACCTAAAAATAAAATTTATCAATAAGAAATTATTTCTTTCTATGAAAATACCCGGATAAACATTTTCAATATACCACATAAGAATAAGATGTATACATGTATCCAATAACATAAAAAGTACAGTTTCAAAACAAGTAAATCTATCACCTTCTACTGGACTATAACGAATATTATCAAACTGTATTCCTGTACCAATATTTTCATAAAATGCTATATATTTAGCTCCCATACCAAAAGCACTTGTAGAAAATAATGACTAATAAAAAATAAATAATAATTTTCTCTATCCATCACCTTTTTCTTTCTAAACTAATTTATCTTACCGCTAACATTTTTGCCCATTTCGGTATTGTATCTTGTGCTAAATCTTCTCTGATTGATATATACATACATGGTACATATGTTAATAAATAAATAATTCCTGCACAAGCTGCTGCTATTTTAGCTTTCGAATAAAAAACACTAACAAGAAATCTAAATATTTCAAATAAATTTTTTCTTCCTGTAAATATAATTCTTTAAACATACGCAAGACTTATTGTTGAAAGTGCATAAATTTCAAATATTAAAAATATTAAAAATGCATTCGAATGCATAAGAACTTTGCCATAATGTAAAATAATTGTTACAGCAACCATAACAACTGTTGTTTGACTAAATATTGTTATAAACCAAGCTACCCAATGTACACCATTACTTAAACCCATGATTTTCATAACTTCTTTTAATCGAACTTCTTTTTCATAAACTATACTTTGAGTTAACATAGCAAATGCATATACCCAAGATATTGTTAAACATAAAGGAAGTGCATGTTGAATCATTTGAAGAAAACTAAAAACGTGTTTATTTAGTATAACCATAAAACAAAATAGTTTCAATTATTACTTGTCATAAGTATAACAAGGATATGCCATTTCTTGAAAGAATAAACCAGGTTCAACTACAGATCGACCAACTTGAGTATCAATTATAGAACGATCAATTACTTCCTAAAATGAATTATTTAATAAATCATACTAAGGAATATTTATTTACCTGGACCCAACTAAATCCAAAATCATAATAAATAAAACCATTTTGTGCTGGTGATGGTACCCAGAATCGGTCTCTAACACGTTTTGTTGATGGTGTTAAAGATGCATTTTGTCGAATTTTATATATTGTATTTGGTGGTAATTTTGTATCATTTATATTTACATTCGTAAAAACTACACTTGCTAAAACAGTGTAATTATCATGATATGCTCGATGTAAAAAATATTGTACTAAATCATTTTCATCAGCAAAACCTTTGTAGACATTTAAATTAATTCCTGATATAAGACTTATCCAACTGCATGCAGCTTTATCAATTGTTGTTATTTGTTTCATATAATTGTCAATTGAAGGATCACTTAAATTTTTAAGAATATTTACAATTTTATTCATTGCTGGTGAATGAAATAATGGACCGTATTGTTGAAGAAACAATTTCATCTAAATTAATTCAAATAAAATATTTTAATTGTTTTTTTTTTTTTTTGATATATTACTCGTCTAAGCGATTCAACTTTTTTTTCGGTACCATTAGCAAGAAAATATGTTTTAAGAGTATTTGATACATTTGTCCATTCATGTGCATATTTTGTTATTGTATCAAGTAGAACAAACGTTGAATTTGCTTTTGATATAACACCATTGATTAATGACGAATTTGGTGAATATAAAATCATTGAATTTCCATAGAGAACATAAAATAAAAGACCTAATTGTCGTTGTTGATTATCCGATATACCCAATTCCGCTAAAAATAATTTCATAGAAATTTATTTTATATTAAATAAAAAAAAATAACAAACCAAGATCAGGTAATTGATCATCTTCGTCATTTGTTTGTCCATTTGAATTCACATTTACTTTTGGTTTAATACCACATATAGCTTCTTGCATACCAAGCCATAATGGAAAAAATCCTTTTTTATTTTTTAATTTATTCATTGCCACCGATTCCTACAAATAAAACAATTAAATTATTAATTTCTTTAGATAATTTTATATAAAGTTTCTTAATGTATTCTACTACCTTGAGAATAGAATCTATAAATAATTAAGGTGTTTATGATTTAATGAAATCATCAAATATTCTTCATATTTACGAAGTCATTTTCTTAATGAACGAATCAATTTATTACAAGGATACTATCCAGAGGAATGTCTATCTTAATTTTTAAAGAATAATACAAAAAAAACTTTACCACATTGCCAGATAAAGCTTCTGCAGATGGTGGTTGTGGTGTTGATGCTTCACTATTATTTTGTGTATTAATATAACAAGAATTAGTTCGAAGAAGTTTTGCAACATCATATAAATCTTTTAAACCTTGTTCAAACATTGCATATTTTTCAAGCTAGAAAAAAACACATTTTTGTTTCCGATAAATAATTTTTTTATTATTTATATTACTTTATCGGCATAATCATCAAGTTGAAGCAACATTGTTGATAGTTGTACATGATCCAGTTGTAACTAAATAATAGAAATTAGAAAATAAATCAATTTATTTAAATATAGATATTTTACCACTTGAAGAAGTTCATCATCTGATATTGAATTCATAAGTAGACTTGATAAATTTTGATATTGTGCTTCAGTCATATTACATAATCGTTGTTGTATATCCGTCTAAATTTAATTAAAAATTAATTGAAAATTTTTTTAAAAATAGTTTTCTTTTTACTTGATTAAGTGTTGTTGAATTCGTAGGAAAAATTAAATTAAATTTTTCTACTGAACAAAAAACTTGTTTTAAGGTCGTTGGATGAAAAAGTATTATCTAAATAAATTTTACAGCGTTTGTTTGGTCTTCTCGAAAAAAAAGTATTTTTCATTTACTTTAATAATTTTAGCTAATAAATGAAGTTCATCGTTTGTTAAATTTGCAAATGAATTTTGTGATGTTATCTTTACAATCAACATTGTTGCTTGAAGAAATTCTAAGGGTCCAAGTGATGTTTGTAAAATTGAAATATAATCAGCCATATCGAAATCATCTTCAATATCACGTTTTTCCCGAATTGGACGATTGTGAATTAAATATGGAAAAAGACTCGGTACCTATAGAAATAAGAATAGATTAATAATCTGTTTACAAATAGAAATCAAGTTAGGAAAAAAAAGCACGTCAGTTAAAATATTATTTCTGTCCTTTTTATTCATCACACCAATATGTTCACCTACTGCTAAATCTCTTTTTGTTCTTGACTGAAAAAGTTTAGATATATATGAAATATATATTTTGTCTAAGTTTATCTTTTTACTTGAGTTATATTGATATTTGTATTATTAAATATAAGTTCACATTGTTGATAGGTATAATTAAGTTGATTAACAAAAAATGAACAAATTGTTGTTAAATTTTTTGTAAATGTATATGTTAAATTTGCTACAGAATCATAAATAAATGCAGGACGATCTATCATTGTTTCGTACATATCAGGTAATGAATCAACATCAAACATTGAAAAATTTTGAGTAAAAAATGGATTTGTACGAGATATTCGATCGATTGTTGTTAACATTTCTGATGATCTAAAAAATAAATATTATTAATTTCCTTTTGATTGCGATTGTTTATTACTTACGTTCCATTTGGAAAAACACTAAAACCTTGCTCATTACTTGGAGCTGTTTTTGGACAAAAAGATTGAAGAATAGAAAAAACTCCTGTTGATGGAAATGGTCTTGGACGATATGAATGATCAAGAAAATTCGAAGTATAATTAGCTAAAAAAGACAAAAATTTCGATTTCTTTTTTTTTCGAATCAAAAATATTACTTTGAAGATTAAATGATGCTTGTTGAGTTTTTCTTATTCCAGTCATTACAAGAAATAAAACTAATGGAATAATAAGTTCGAATAGAAGTACAAACTAATAAAAAAATCATTATTATTTTAACATTATTTTATTGAAAATAACTTACAGGACTTCGTTTTTTGAGAATATAATTTTTCCATAAAAGAACTTTAAGTTGATGAAGAAAAAGCATTTTGATAATAAAGAATTTATATCGGCTAAATTACTTCATCTAGAAGAAAAATAACAGGAACATAATATTTATATTTTAAACACTAAAGAAAGTTTGATTAATAGAAGAATTTTTTGTTTGTTGATCATTTAATGGTGTTTGCGTATGAAGAAATGATTGCAATGAACCCACACCTGGTCGATTATTTAAACCAGATTTAAATTGTGTTAGACTACTTTCTACACATTGTTTATAAGTTCTATAATTATAATCAGAAATAAATATTAATTAGAAGAAGAAAAAAAAGAAAATTATACGTTAAAAGTGATGGATGAATATATTTTTTAAAATTATCATTTGCTTCATCAAGTGCATGTAATTCCAAAAATGATCCTTCACTTTCAGAAAATTCCTTTTTAACAAAATAAATTTTCATTTAATTTTATAAAATTTTTTTTTGCTCAAAAACCTTCATTTGAATAACTAGAGCCACAAGTTTTGTAATCAATTGAATATTTCCTTCGTTAATAACCATTGTTGGTATCTATATGAAAATAAAAGATTTTATTTGATTTTTTCATTCATGTAAACATACATTAAGTTTATTAATAAGTTCTTTTGCTATTCGTTGTGATCTATCACATACGAATTTTGTATCATTGAATACAACAAGTAATTGTTCGTCAGTAACAATCTGAATTAAAAAAATAATTTCTTTTCTTTTCTTTCGGTTGAATTACTTTTCGACAGATATTGTTAATTTCATCGATAAATTTTGCTAAATATTCATTTAATTTAGCTAACCATTGAATTAAATGTGCATAATCTCGTCGAAAAACATCACTCAATGGAATTTGTCTACTTATCTAAATAGATTTTGTTTTCGTAAATTAATATAAAAATCAAAAGATTCAAACTTCATATTCAGCTTGATCATTCATTTTACGTAAATTTTCAATTGAATCACGTTTAGCACAAAGTATTCGTGATACTCGAATAATAAGATATAATAATCGATCTGGAATTTTCGTAATTACATCTGTTTTTGTTATCATCTCATCTTCATCCGTTGTTTGAAGATCATCATCACCATCATTAAAATATGTCTACAAAAAAAAACTCTAAATCTATCAGAACAAAAAGAGCTATATATTTATATACTTGATTTTTTTCACCAAATTTAATAAGTTTTAATCTATCAGCAAGGACAGTACGTTCAAGTGGTTCTTCAGACTTAAATAATAAATAATAATAATTGTTTGTGTTTTTATTACTCAAGGTTTTCTTTTTTTTATACCATAATATCATAATCATTAACATCCAATAGACCAATATTTGGATCATCGAATAAAATTTTATACTGTTGATGATTATTATCATTTCGTGCAAGGAATTGTCCACGATATAAACCATAGTGTTTTAATCGAAAAAGTCGAACTAAATTTATTTGATTTATTTTAATTTTATTCAATAGAAAACAAACCAATAACACGAGATCCTATTTGTATTGGTGAATGAATTATTGATGGAAGATTATTTAAAAAGATTTTTTCTGATTGATAATGTGTATTTGTTTCATGTTGAATAATACGAAGTAAATTTCGTTGTTTAGATAATTTTATTCGTTCATTTTCAAGATATGCAGATGATAATCTATTGACAAAAATATTAATCGCCTTAGCTTTTTTGTATTTGAATATTTACCTTCGAGGTTTACCAAATCGACGTCGTATTAAATTCCATTGATGTCGAGTAAATTGCATAGATTTATTATGAATAAATTCAGGAAAAAAATGTTCCATACAATTTTCAAATTCATTTTCTGTAGTAAATAAACACCTATGGTTAAGAAAGAAAAAAACGGAAAAAATGATATTGTCTTCATTTATACATTATAAAATAATATGACGTCGTTATTATGACAAACATATAGAAAAATTAAAGGAGAAAGAGAAAAAAAATACGACATTTTGTAACCGAGAAAAGGATTTTGTTGCGTATATTGTTCTATATCGGAGTAAATGAACAGAAAGAGAGAACGTAAAAAAAAAGAAATAGAAGCCAGTGTTTTGGTATTTTTATGATTCAATTTAAATATAGAACGTTAAGCGCATTACCTTGAAATGTTTCTATACATCCTTGAACATCACAAGGACGTTTATTAATAAAAAATATATATAGAAAAAAAAGCACGCGTATCGTTTACATTATTAACTGAAGACACTCATTCTATTCTATTGGATATACTTGACTGAAAATATGACCTCACTGTCAAGGATCACCGAAGGTGAATATAACTACCAATTAACACTGATATTTCAAAAGAAAAACTGTTTTAATAATTAGAAATTTATTCAAATAGATTTGACCCTAAAAAAATATTTACTTAAGTTTATCAAACCGAACTCTGTCACTTATTGTCTGTCAATAATGAAAAAGAAAAATATTACTGAGATAAAATAAAACATAAAGTGGAATAAACTCGGTAGTTATAATTATAAGCCAATAAAATTTTCTCATAAACGCTATTTTTTCTCTCTCTCTTCTCTGATAAGAATCACGAGAAGGTGGCAGCCGTCAACATAACTCATATCATTATGACAGTTTTTTTTCCTATTCTGTAGAAACATAATCAGTGATAATACTATTTACTGAGAATGCGTTCTCGTAATTTTTTTTTTAACGACTAAAAAAAAACTTTTAGCTTGAACGAACATACGAGAAGTAGTATGACATTTTCTATATTTACCATGATAACATTATTATATATATTCAGTCCACTGTGATAATCTTAATATTGTTTGAATAATTACTCTATCATATCTCTTATCCGTTGGATAATAAAGAAACTAAGATAAGTTTTCTGTTGAAATTTTATGGCTGTATTTCGAAAGAATCATTTTTGTTTTTGAAAAGATAATTAAAAATTACCAGTCAATATCTGAATAAAACCATTCACAAATCATCCATCGTTGAGCTTTAGCATTGAGTAGAAAATGTTTTAAATGACCAACATTTATTTTCTAATTTCAAAAAATATTTTTTTAGAAATTTTTACAATAAAATAATAAATAATAAAATTCTAACCAAAGAAGATTTTTGGGAGTTGTTCAATAGTACGTCGATTGTTGTCGTCATATTTAATTTAGAGATTAACGACAAGAAAAAGAAGAAAAATCACCCGACAGAACTCGACACTAACATTCTTTCATTTCTCATTCGATTTAATAATCAACCATTGAAATTTTCGTTCTTAACCTCCTACTTCACTATATATATTCATGTATATCATTGACAGTTGCGCCAATTCATTTGATTGGTAGAATACGAAGATAAAGAGCGAAAATAAGAAAGACCTATTCATACAAAGAATAACGCAATCGAAAAGGGGAAAAGTTATTCTAAGTGACAATTTATTTTCATATTAAAATTGAAAAACATGTCTGCTCCACATGATGATAGTATTCCACATGAAGGTATGTTTAGATTTAAGATTTTGTTTTTGTGTTAAAACATCTATCACATTATGTTTTAACGATAGTACTTATTCCTAATAAGAATAACTAAACACGTTGAATACTTTGTCTAGACATTTAGCTGTTATCACGAAAAAGATAAAAACATTGATCTCGACAAGTTCTTTATAGACTCTGTCAATGTTTTCATCTGCGATGTAATGTTTTTGCATCATTAATAATAAACACTTACGCGCTATTCTATCTTTAAAATAGAGAAATATTATATTGAGCCAATGCAACTGATCAGATTTCTGTCTCATGTTTAACTTTTAACAAAAGTTTTATTCAAAAATTACATACGATGTTGAATTGTGAGTTAAGAAGAGCAGTTATGATTTATGTGCATAACGTATAATAATTTTATTAATTTCTTCGCAATTTCTAACAAATGCAACAAGAAATTTATCACCAATTTCACCCTTTCCGGCCGGATGTTGCCAAATGGCAATATTTTGTTGTAGGGGTTACGGCATTTTCCGAATAGTCAGCCGGAAAGGGTTAATTCTATTTGAAATAATTTCTGTAAAATCATGAGCTTCGGTAGTCATTTATTATCTTATAAAATTAGAACATTCGACAAAACAAAGAAAAGCATGTACGTTCATTTTAAAGAGTAGTACTACCTCTTTGTTGAGCTTCAGAGGAAAGTGATAAAGTCATATGAATATCTTTATCGTTCATAATTTCTAAAATATCTTGTCGACCAATAGTAAATCTTGTTCCAATCCATTTTTCATTTGCTATTTTAATTGATGGTCGTACTTCATAAAATTGTGCATTAGTTAATGGTTCCCATATTGATGGAATTTTTTCTTTTGTACGTGGATGATATTTTTCTTTAACTAAAACCCATATTGTTGGATAAAATGATGATGTATATGTTGTTAAATGGCTAACTTTTGTTGATAAAAGTTTTGGATCAGATAAAAATAAGAAAACAAGGTTTGCAGCTGGTTCATCTTCTATTTTTGATGTTACTTCAATATTAGGAATTTCATGTGCTTCAGCAAGGCGTTTAAACGAGAATTTTAAGTCGTCAAAATCAGTTTCATCACCAGGATAATCAAGAATATGTATTTTTGCACTGGGCATATAACGAATATCAAGATTAAAAGTAAAAAGGAAACGCCGAGCCATCGCGCTTTTGTCTTCTAATGGGTCTCCTAGACTTTCCCAGCGATCGTATATCGACATTTGCTTATTTATATAAAACAAAAATGAAAATAAAACATATTTTCAGCGCCTTATATATATGAATAATTAAGATAAGATCCCGCACTTTAGTCGTCTAGAAGTATATGCTCACCAGGGATGCTATTTTATCTTTATCTAACTTTATGATAAAGAAATAAAGTAAATCTTTATCTTTAAAAAATAAATATAAACAAAAAACTTTTTATCTCTATAAAAATAAATACAAAGTTTTTCTTTATTTTTGAAAATAAAGTCTAAAGATCTTTTTTTCTATCGAAACGTCCTTTTCTATTTTCTTAGAATAGGTTACAAAAAATTATGATATTATATAGTTTCTTGTGTAACTGGTTTTTTCAAGATATGGTGTATGGAAACGATGATGATGAGAAAGAGCACTAATAAACGTATTCTATTGTTATACAGGGTATTTGCATATGTACTTATTACATGAAAAAATGTAGCACTATTCTTTATTCACAAAGTAAAGCTAAACTAACGTACCTAATGCCCACAACAGATGACATTTATCATTAATATATATTCTTATTGTAATTATTATAGACCCTTTATTAGATTTATTTGCTTAATCAGATCAAATTCTTTAGAAATATATATATACAAAGAAATCTCTCTTATGAAGTTCTTATGATTGAAAATTTTATATTTAGAAGAACGATTAAGTGAAGATGAAAATGAAATCTTAGGTGATGATCGATCAGGTATTGCAAGTGAAGAATCTGGTGAAGATTTATTTGGTGATGAATTTGAACGGTAGAATATTCAAAAAAAAGAAAGCATTTCTTTCTAATTAATATATTATTTATTTATTTTATATAGAGATTATGAAGCTATTGATGAATTAGATCGATATGAAGCAGGTGGAATTGATGATGACGAGGAAAATGATACAGATCTTACAACTGAACAACGTCGACGAGCTGAACGAGATATTAAACGACGTGAACGTGAAAAACGTCGTCGACTCGGTCAAGAATTAAATGATGAAAGTGATCTTGATGATGACGATGAAATTATTGGTTTAAGTAGTAAAGGAAAACGTACACGTACAAATGATGATGATATTGGCATGGATGATGAATCGGATGCTTATATTAAAAATTTAGGTGATACACAAGGTCATAAAATATCTGATTGGGTACAAATGCCTGGTCCACATAATGAAGTAATACGACATTTAAAAAAATTTTTACGTACATTTAAAATAACAGCAAATACAGTTGGTGGAACAAATAAACCAATTTATCGTGAAGCATTACGTCGTCTTGTTCAAGAACAAAAACAATCAATTATTGTTGATTTTGAACATTTAATGTCAATGGATGAAGTCTTAGCATTTTTTCTTCTTGGTGCACCTGAACAAACATTAAAAATATTTCATGAAGCATTAACTGAATTATGTTTTGAACTTTATCCAAATCATCGAGCAATTGAAAAAGAATTATTTGTACGTGTTAGTAATTGTCTTCAAAATGATAATATACGAGATTTAAGGTATAATAAAAATTTCATTTCGTTTTTTATTTAAAAAAAAATTTTTATTTTTGTATTTAGAGTTGAACATTTAAATAAATTAATTGGTATAAGTGGTGTTGTAACAACATCAACAGGTGTTTTACCACAATTAAGTGTTATTAAATTTAATTGTCAAAAATGTGGTTTTACACTTGGACCATTTGCACAAAATCAAGAGAATGAAATCAAACCAGGTTCATGTCCAGAATGTCAATCAAATGGACCATTTGAACTTAATATGGAAGAAGTATTAATCTAGTTCTAGAAAAGAAAAAATATGAAATGTATTCTTTTTTTTTAAAGACACTTTATCGTAATTATCAACGAATATCAATTCAAGAAAGTCCAGGAACTGTTCCACCAGGTCGTATACCACGTTCAAAAGAAATTCTTTTACTTGGCGATCTATGTGATACATGTCGACCAGGTGATGAAATTGTATGTATTAAATTAATATTCTATTGTCTTCTTTTGAAAATAAGAAAAACCTTCTTTTTTTCTTAGGAAGTACTTGGTGTCTATCGTAATACATATAATATTTCGTTAAATATTCAAAATAATTTACCAGTATTTGCAACAATTGTTGAAGCAAATTATATATCAACACGTGAAGATAAAATTTCATTTGAAACATTAACTGATGAAGATATACAAGAACTTCAACGTTTATCAAAAGATCCTAAAATTGCTCAACGAGTAAATAAAATTCTTCAATTTTTATTTTGTATCAATTAAAAAAAATTTTAGATTTATGCAAGTATTGGACCGTCGATTTATGGTCATGAAATGGTTAAAAAAGCTATTGCATTTGCAATGTTTGGTGGCGAACCTAAAAATCCTGGTATGTATAACGATAATTTGATTAAATGAAAAAGTAATTTAGGATGTACTACTCGACAGGTACTAAAACCGATTAATTACGATTCTAGAGTTAAAGAATAGTTATTTCATTCTCTCCGCTATTGGTTTCACGAGTATTCGACATAGAAATCGTTACCGTGGTTAGGCGGATTCGAACCTATACAGTTTATTTTATGTATGTCTGAGACGAACGAACTAAAATGTTTTATTTATCTATCAAGGTGGAAAACATCAAGTTCGTGGTGATATTAATTTATTACTATGTGGTGATCCATCAACAGCTAAATCTCAATTTTTAAAATATATTGAAAAAACAGCTCATAGAGCAGTATTTACAACTGGTAGAGGTGCATCAGCTGTTGGTTTAACTGCTTATGTACAAAGAAATGCTGTTACAAGAGAATGGACACTTGAAGCCGGTGCTCTTGTACTTGTAAGTTTAAAAAGAGATTTATTTTATTGAATAGATTAGTATTTGGGTTTTTTTTTCGTTTAGGCTGATCGTGGTGTTTGTTTAATTGATGAATTCGATAAGGTAAATTTTATCTGTTTAGTAAAAGAATAGTAAATAAAAAAGGTAGAAATTGTTCTTTAGATGTCTGATCAAGATCGTACATCCATTCATGAAGCTATGGAACAACAAAGTATTTCAATATCAAAAGCTGGTATTGTAACAACACTTCAAGCACGTTGTTCAGTTATTGCGGCAGCAAATCCAGTTGGTGGACGATATGATCCAGCATTAACATTTATGGATAATGTTGATTTATCTGAACCTATTTTAACACGTTTCGATATTTTATGTACCGTACGTGATATTGCTGATCCTGTTCAAGTAAGTTCTTTATTTATTTTCATTCACAAATAATAATTTAATTCAATTTAGGATGAATTAATGGCTCGTTTCGTAACAGAAAGTCATATGCGTCATCATCCATCAGCTACCGCAAATGATATTCAACAAAATCATGTAAAATATTCTTTTTTTCTTTCTTCATTTCTTTTTCTTATCTAAATTTTAATATTAGGTTGTTCCAAATATCTTCAATGTTGATCCAATTCCACAAGAAATCTTTAAGAAATATATAATTTATGCTAAACGACGTATTCATCCACGTATGACATCGGTTGATCAAGATAAAGTAGCTCAATTATATGCAAAATTACGTCGTGAATCATTAGTAACTGGTAGTGTTCCAGTAACAGTTCGTCAAATTGAATCTATTGTTCGTATTGCTGAAGCACATGCACGAATGCATTTACGTGATTTTGTTAATGATGATGATATTAATGTTGCTATTCAAATTGTACTTCAAAGCTTTATTGATGCACAAAAATATGGTATTATGCGAACAATGAAAAAAGTATTGTTAATGACATAGTATAAAAAAGAAAACTGATTATTTTTTTTAATTTCAGGTATTTCAACGTTATTTAACGTATAAAAAAGATAATAATGAATTTTTATTATTCTTATTAAAACAATTATTCCACGAAAATTTAGCATTTCAACGAAATCGTTATGGTGCTGATCGTGTTGCATCAGCTGGAGCACCAATTAAAATTTCAGAAGAAGATCTTAAGAGTCGAGTATGTTTCTTTTAATTAAGAATCTATCTATATATATAATCATTTTTCTTTTTATTAGGCACGTCAATATAGTGTATTAGATTTGAAACAATTCTATGAATCACCATTGTTTCGTTCGCATGGATTTAAATATGAAGATAAATTCATCACACAAGTTCTTTAAATAGATAAAATAAACATGTTTAGATAGACAAACAAACAAATAAATAAATCAATAATCTCTATTTTTGTTATCATTTATATATCTCATATATTTTTCTGTATTTTTCTTATGTTGAATTAAAATAAAAAATAGAAGTCTTTATGTAAGTTCATTCATCGTTTCCATCTGATGTATTGGAATATAAAAAAAGAAAGAAAGAAGCAAGGTGTACCATTGGCATTTTGAGGGTGTGAGTGTGATCTCTAACTGATATTCACACCCAAATATTCTTGATGTAGAATCCATAAGAAATTAAGTGTTTTGTTGCTTCGACTTGATGTGATTATCGTTGTTACTGGCATCGAATGTATTTAATAGCTTCTACTCTTTCGCGAAATGTATTAAAATGTCTTTGTATAGCAGCAGCCACATAGAAAGTCAAAGTTTTTTTCCTTTGCTTGTCCACATGCTTTGAAATGAAATAGTAGTATTCTCTCTCTTCTCATGCAAAGAAAAAAAACACCACCGATTGATTACTTAGCATATTTTTATGGTGTTGTTGCTTTTAAATTCTGATAATTTTTTTTTGTATTCATCAACTTTACTTTTTGTTTGTCACTTTCGAAAAAATAACTTCATCATTTTAATAAACTACCTTCATCACTCACTTCCAACATACATTAAAAAGTAAATAATACTATCAAGAATTCTAGCACATAATTCGTTCGATTTAAACTATTGTTGACGTGGTGAGTTTTTCACTCTTTTCATACTGTATACTAATATTTCTTCTGATCAGTGTTTCACACAAATATAAATAATTTTCTAACTTGAATTAGCAAATTAAAAATAGACTGATTAGTTACTTTGTATGATTTATGAAGATTCTTCATACCATTCCGTAATGAAAAAGTGTTAAAATTTTTGACGGCTTATTTTCATATTTATTCATAACCTGACTTTTCAATATTAACTAAGTTAATAACAAAATGATAATCTAAATGTGGATGTTTAATTTCATTACAAATTTACTCATCCATTTTCATATATATTCTAAGTATAAAAGAGAACAAATCAAATGTATAATGTGAATTCTATCTGTTTTGTTCTTCTATATAGAGTCAGAGGCTGAAAACGATTCGATTCGAAACGATCTTTAAGAAGCAAATAAATATAAAATAAATATAAATAAAAAAGAATCAATCGATTTAATATCTATTTAGTAGAAATATCATTTTGTCATAAATAATCAAATGATGTTTGATAGATTATTTTATATT
The DNA here is from genome assembly GCA_905250115.1 of Adineta steineri. Classification (NCBI taxonomy): domain Eukaryota; kingdom Metazoa; phylum Rotifera; class Eurotatoria; order Adinetida; family Adinetidae; genus Adineta; species Adineta steineri. The sequence continues at coordinate 35,627 of CAJNOI010000536.1, forward strand.
GTAATTAAATCTTTATATAATAGCTTTTTTCTTCTCTTAACACGTTTATTTATTGTGTTTATTAAAATCACTTACTTCTATATGATATAACTTTTTAAAGTTATTCCTCTCGTTTATTCGAGGATGTGAGTGGGCGGAATGATTCAATACCGACATCTACGCCCCATACTTTAGACACCTACAGCTACCCCACACTCACATCCTCAAGACGATTTTAAAAACAAATTTTTATTTTATTTCTAGACTACTTATTGTGCTTGTTACTCGAAAATATTCTTCCATATAAACATGGCTACAAGTGGAAATGTTGACCCACAACAGTATACACGTGTATCGGATATTGTTAAAGAACCGCAAACGATGCTCATGCCAATTGAAGGGTATGAAGAAATGCCAATAGTGCCACTGGAGGAAGCAGTTGTACCACTTGTTTCGATTGTACCTAAAATTCAAAATTTTGTTTATGTTGCGAAACAGCGATCTAAATCCGTACCTGCCGATAATTTAACACAGGATGAATCAGCTTCAATCATGCTCTACTCAATGGACTGGGAACCACAGGAAAAATGTTTATATTTTGCCCTAAATGCAACTCTTCGCACTGAAGATAGGAAAAAATTAAAACCGTGGTTCTCGTATTTGAAACTTATTCTTACAGCACTCGAAAAATTACCATCCACACGATGTCATGTGTTTCGTGGAGTGAATTTAGATCTATCTAATCAATATACTAAAGGAAAAGAATTTGTCTGGTGGGGATTTTCTTCATGTACAACAACTATAGAAGTACTCGAGGACGAACAATTTTTAGGCAAAACTGGCGAAAGAACAATGTTTACTATCGAATGTGATAGTGGCAAAGATATCAGTCGTCATTCGTATTATCAATCGGAAAAAGAAGTTCTTCTTCTGGCTGCTCGACAATTTATTGTAGTATCTTGTCTTCGAGCAGCACCAGGCCTTCATATGATTCAATTAAAAGAGACAAAGCCTCCAATTACTCTTTTACAACCGGTTACGATTGAGTCTGCGCAGATTAAACCAACACCGAGTAAGAGAAAAACCATTTTATCAGCTGAAATATAAAATGTTAGATATCGAACAATGTGGTAGAAAACTGCTTACAAGTCACAGTTATGATTCTAGCTGATTTTTCAAAGAGTGAATTTTCATAAGATTCCTCGCTAAATTCTACATATGCTAAAATTTTTGCACATAATTATGGGGTAGCTTTTTCTATAAAGCATCACAATCTTAGAAATAAGATATAAATACTTGTGTATGTATTTAATACGATTACTGCTACTGCCTTTTCTTTCTGAAGAAATTGTGAAAGTAGACGGATCTCGAGCAGTATGTTTTAAAGCTTTACTAAATCAGATTTTTAGATCTTACTATCTCTAGTTAACCGTCTCCTCACGAATCTTCAAGGGACTCGTTACGAAAATCCCAACGTGGAATCATAACACAGATTCCCTATGGATTTGCAGGGAAGTGTAATGGAGTCCCTAGGGTTTTGCGAGGAGATGAAATGGAGCTCTGAAGAACGAGTATGAGTATAGAAGAAACTCACACTCATCCTCACTCATTCTCATCTCCACACTGCACACCTTCGATCAGGGGTTCGTTTTTTAATTACAAATAATTCAACAAACAAGTTATTGTAGAATTTATAATACGGATCTCAAAATAATTAGATGAATAACAGATATTTGATATTATTTTGATATTTTATTATTGAATTTGATCTATTGAAAATCTTAATTACAAAATAAAATATTAAAGGTTATACTTGTCCAATTTTATGTTTAAGGTAAATCCTAAAACAATTGTTTTAAAGATCAATGAAAATAATATCTAATTCAATAGAATAATTTATAAAGAAATTAATTTTGTGTTTCAATAAACTATCAAAAATCTGATTAAACTAATATATAAATTAATAATAACTATTACCTATTCCTATCTTTCTTTTTTAAAATAAAATATTTCAATATTTTTCTTATATTTGAAAAATAAAAAAACTCCAAAGAGAAGAAATCTATTAAATCATAAAAAATCATCTAAAAGAATTTTGTTTTAGAAAATAAAATAAATTTTCTTTCATAAATGAATATTATCTCGTATTTTACATATAGAAAAATATTTTCTCAAAGAGAAATAAATATTTTATAGAGGAAATTTTGGGATTTATATTTAAAAGATAAAATATGAACGAATTCCCTCAGTTTGTTTCATTATTGGGACAACTTTAAATGAGAAAATTTAAACCTTGCTTTGTTCCTATTTTAAATTATTTCAAAAACTTAAACAATAGTACTCACAATCTAAATAATAATTATTTATTTTTACTAAGATTTTTATCAATCAAATCATTTCACAGATAGTACACCGACTATATCAAAGAATCCAATAATAACAGATCCAATATTAACTCAATCTCAAATAAAACAAGGTATGTTTCATTAAATAACAATACTAGTAATTTTGTCTAAAAGGTAGTTTCATCGACTTTCAGGTTGAGGGTGGGTGTGGGTCTAGATCAGGGTGTGAGTATGAGTCCAACTATGACGTTAATAATTGTTATATTTGTGCACCCATATCTACACCTTGACCCACATCTTCATGATTTTTTAAAAGATTTATTCCAATAGAAAAATCAAATCTAAACAAATTTCTCAGAATGAATAGAGTTTTTAGATTTCTTCCATTTGAAAAATCTCTTTTAATATTTTAATGAAAAAAGTATCTTGTTTTTAAGTTGTTAAATAAGTTTAACTCTTCAGCTTAGAATTTTCAAATAAAAAAATTATTTAATCTATTAATAAAAAAGAAATTTTCAATCGATTTTATTAAAATCATTGAAATAAAAATTATTTTCATTTAAAAGCATTTTGCGAAATTAAACTTTTATGAAAATCGAATGAAGGATTTTCAATTAAACAATCTCAATTGAGTGAAGAAATTATTTGAGATTAATTTTGTTCATTAAGAATTAAATTTAACAAAAAGAAAATTTTATTTTATTAAAATAGATTCGAATATAAGGTTCTCTTCTTATTTTCACTCTTTTTTGATTTAAAAATAATGAATAAGATTATGAATAAAAACAAAATCTTTTATTTTAGAAGACATTCAAAGAAAAAAGAGTAAATTTCAACAATTTGGAATTACTGTTGCTGGAGGAAATGGGTAAGGATGGAACCTGGATCAGCTATCTTACCCTCATGGAATGTTTATTAATAGCAGTAACTCAGTTTATATTGCTGATTCTCGCAATCATCGTATTGTTAAATGGAAATTTAATTCAAATATTGGTCAAATCATCGCAGGTGGAAATGGAAAAGGAAATCAAAGTAATCAATTGGATTATCCAAGAGATATAATTTTTGATAGAAAAAATTATTCTTTTGTTATTGCTGATTATGGAAACAAACGAGTAATTCGATATTCTGATCGAACTGAAACATATGAACAAATTCTTATTTCAAATATTAACTGCTGGGGTCTGACAATCGATAAAAATGGATTTATTTATGTTTCTGATTGTGTGAATAATGAAGTAAGACGATGGAAAGAAGGAGATAAACAAGGTGAATTAGTTGCTGGTGGAAATGGTAAAGGAAATCATCTTAAACAACTGAACTTCCCTGCTAATATCTTTATTGATGAAGATTATTCTCTTTATATATCAGATCTTTCGAATCATCGTGTCATGAAATGGAAAAAAGATGCAAAAGAAGGAATTATTGTTGCTGGTGGAAATGGTCAAGGAAATAGTCTTAAACAATTGTATCATCCTCGAGGAGTGATTGTTGATCATTTGGGTCAAATCTATGTAGCAGATGCTTG
>CAJNOI010000537.1:0-39478 GCA_905250115.1 Adineta steineri
TTTTTTATATATGTACCTAACACTCTTTAACATATTAAGTCGTCGTTGATGACGATCTTTTTCTTCCAAACGTTTAGCTATTTTTTCATCAAGTGCTACTTCATCTATTTGAACATTACCGATTAATTTTTCATGGTTTAATAATTCACGCTTAAAGAAAAATAAGGGACAAATATTTCTCAAAGAAAATTTTCAAAGTATTTAACATACTCTAGCTGCACTTTCAGCTTCTTTTATACCTTCTCGAACATCTGATAATTCCATAGTTCGACTCATTACGTCTTGACGTGCTTCCTACGAATAAAATAATATAAAATATTAACATAATTAAATTGCATACTCGTGCATCAAGTTCTTTTCCTAATAATTCATGTAAATTAGCACCTTTTTGTGTGATAGTCGAACAGAGTAAACGAGCACTTTTAAGTATACCAATCTAAAAATAGAAAATTTCATATATGATTTAATTCTATACAAAATAAATATACATACATCGTCATTCATTGTATAACGATATCGATTATCAATATCATCTTCATCATCTAATTCTTTACTTTCACTATCTCTCAATGCTTTATAAAGTGGTGTTATAACTTTAAGAATTTCTTTAACTGCATAACCATCAGCTTGATAAAGTTTTTTTGTATTTAATTTTAAATGTGCTTTTGTAGCCTTAAATAAATACAAAAGAAATTGATAAGTAAAATATGTAAACAAGAAATTTTCTACAATGATTTGAGCAACTGTTCGAATAAATATGACTCGATCTTGTTCACTTTCAATATCAGTTGGAACATCACTTAATGGATCATATCTAAATTCAAAATAAAATAAAATACGAAACATAAAAAAGAAGATTATGTTCTATACTGTTTAACAAGCCATGACATTAGTTCAGCAACAAGACGAAAGTTTGGTTGACGAAAATTTTCCATTGAGATTAAACGTGGATAAGAAAGAACTCGAGCCATCTCGCAAAGATCTTAATTGAATAGGAAATAAAGCATATTATAATGAGAGAGGATTAGTTTACATACGGCTAATATCTCTGTAAGTCATTGTTATATATATTGATCAATTTAATGTTTTCTCGAAATGAAGAGTTTATAAATATGACGCACCATACACTGATGTGATTCAAAAAGAATCACCTGGCAACTTAAAAGAGTAGAGGTCGCCGTTTAATACGCGCTGGTGAACCATAATAGTTTTGAAATTAAAAAAAATACATTGATGTACATAAAGTCTAAATTTAAATAAGATCAATAAAGAGTTATTATCATAAAGTTTCTTATAAATTCTATTCTCAATTCATCTCTTAAAAGATAAAGAATGAGATACATTTTTATTTGACTCACTTCGAATCGGCATCATCAGAATTTTTGAAGTGCTTGTTATTTATTAACATTTCAAGAAATACTAGTGGCACTATTTCGGAGTGTTATTCATTATACGAGGTGTGGGTGTTTTCCAATCTAAGTGTTGGTTGCTGGCTTATGAGATTTATAGATTTCATCTAATATTGAAACAGAAAAATAGAAGAAGCGGAATATACGACACAAACTTCTCTGCATCATCGCTCCATTCAAGCGTTGTTTCAACTGCCTTCTGATGATAGATGGAAATCGCAGATCTCTAGCTAGTTGTGTTCTAAAGTTATTGAAGAAACAGTAGAGCATACTATATTATTATTTACGTTAGACAGATCTATCTTAAATAATTAGTCGTATGTATTGCAAATTAGAATATTTTAAAAATCTTTATTCTTTAAAATTCATCTTTTTTCGAAAAATGATTTAATTTCTAAGTACAACATTTCGAAAATCAGTTGAATTATGAACTTCTGTTTCAGATAAATCACTATCTTCACTGTCTGAAGTCCATCGATGTTTTGTTGTTAATGGTTCATTTTCAATAGTATTACCATCATCTCCATATTGTTGAAATCGTCGTTTTGTAAGCCATCCACTTAATGAACCTGTTTCACCACCAATTGCAATTGCTGTTGTTCGTTTTTTATTTGTTGAAATATATATTTTATATTTGCGTGTACGAAGAATAACAATTAATAATATAAAAAGTCCAACGATTAATAATAATATCCATATCAATAATATAAATAATAGTTTATGAGAATGTATAAGAACAACGATTTCGTGATAATTATTAATGTTTGTATATGTCAAATATAATATATTTGCATGATCAGTATTTGATTCAGAAATATTTGCATGATCGACGTTTGATTCAAAAGTTAATGATGATATATTTCTATTCATAATTGCCCATTCATCGGGTGTTTTATTTGGATACATTGAATTAATATCAAACAATGTTTTTGGTATATCGATATCAACTGGAAGATATCTGAAAAGAAAAGAATCAAGTTTAGTTCTATTTTTAAATAGAATTTATTTTCTTCTATACTCGTCAGCAATGTCACGAAAACGATTATTTTCACAGGTTTCTAATGGTATTTTATCATCTTGTTTCATATAAAACAGCAATGTAACTTCACAAATTTGATCACGCGATCTAAATCTAATAAATATATTTAATGATACAGTATATAATTTGAATACAATACACACTCAATAGGTAATTTATATTTATCTTCATAAATGCAAGTTCCAATTAAATAATCCCGAGCTTTAATATCGATTGAATTTTGTAGTTGATAAAAAGTTTGTGGCCAATGAAGATTCCCTAATTAAATTATACAATTATATTGAAAGGAATATTTTCAAAAAAAATACCTTTGATAATCGTCTGTGTCTGATTATTACGCACTCGATATAATGAAATACTATGACCTATTTTATTTATTTAATTATTTATACAGCTTAGTGCAAACGTCATTTTGTCCAAAAAAAATATTGGATATTTTCATTATGATTCAAGCAAACAGGCTGTTCTTTTTTCAAAGGTAGTTATGTGCGTGGGTATTATTTTTATTATACGCATATCCATTCTTACATCTACCCCCAATCATTAATAAAAAAAATCAGATTGTTTTGCTTGAATAATAATAGAGATATACAATTTCTTTTTTATGCATAATGACTTTTAACGTCACTCTGTATTTAGAATAATATAAATCATATACCTTCAGGATTTGAAAACAATAGAGCAGAAAATACTTCCATCGATGATGAATGATATTGACAAGAAAAATCAGCAAAATTTCCTTAAAATATATATGTATTAATTATAATTTAGTTTTACTTTCAATTACTTTGAAATTGAAATGCATTTGTCGATATTTCATACGTTCCTATCTGATATTTTGGTCTAATTAGTGGAAAGAAAAAACAAATTGAAATAAACATTTTAAACCAAAAACACGTTTTTCAATACTTTTTACGAGTCATAGTGACATGTTCACCATAGATATTATTACTTATAGATGAAAAGTATTTAATGTTAATAACAATATATCGATGTAAAGTATTTGCTCCTACACGAAAACCAGCATCTAAAAAATAATTCAGTTTTTATATAAAATATGGATAATAAATATACGCAAAAAATAACCTTTAGGCCATTGAATAGAAGGTATATTATGATACCATTCATAAATTAGCATTGATTGATCCATAGAAACACACGGTTGATCTCCAAACCTAAATATAAAAACTATTAGATTTATTTTTTTTCAATAATGTAAAACAAACCAAATATTAACATTTTCCTTGATTGAATATGGTTCTAAACAAAAATAAGTTGTAATGTATTGAATGTTTTCACGATCGTATATTGGATGAAAATCAACTAATATTATAAAAGAAATTCAAAATTATTTATTTTTATATAAAGAATGTTTAACCAATATATAATTCTTCATTCTTTGGCAATTTTGTGGATATAAAAACGGATTGTTTATTCTAAATATTAGATTTTCTATTACGTATATATTATAAAAATATTTATATCATACTATAGTTTGATTAATTCTTGGTGTTGTTAAAGTAAGATTAAAAAATTCAGACGAAGAATCTACTGATCGCTCGAATCCAATCAAGAAGATACATATATAGTATATAGCTTTCATAGTAACGACGAAATAAATGATAAAACTATATGAAAAAGCATCTGAAAGACATCAAGCGTGACGTTTGAATCATCAAATTTATTACCAAAAAAAAACAGAAAAGAAAAGAAAAAATCAATGTTATGTTTTATTTTGTATTTCTATCAATATAGAAACAAACGTCGATCAATATTGGTTGGAATTAAATGGAATTTATGTGAATTAAATAAAATAAGTAATATTATTTGATATATATGTTGATAATAGAGTGATTGAAAATTTATAACTACACCAATTAAAACATAGATGGCCAGATCATAATGAATGAAAAATATATCTCGAATTTGTATAAAAGAATAAAATGTTGCTAAATATGATGCCATATAAATAATATATGATGTTCGAGGACCAATATAACCTTTAAATTTTAATGTATGTAAAAAAACAGATATTGTTGTAGCAAATGCACTAAATATTAATAATAAATAAATATATGAAATTTGTTGTGAATTAGCAAGATCAAAAAAACGTATATAATTAAGAAAATATCCAATATAATGTTTAGCCCAAACGTAAAAAACTTTTGTTATGATTGTTACGATGATATAAAATTTTCTATTTGGTGTTGTTTTGTTTTTATCGGAATTTTTTAATGAATCACGAAAATGTGTTTTTGGCCATAATTGACGTAATATATATGGTAAGAATACAATAAGATTATCAATTATAATTGAATTATTAATGTAGTAATAAAAAAAATCCGAATAATAAAGCCATTGAAAAAGAAGTAAGCCAGCAAAAAATGTATTTTCTACAATAAATGCATATGATAATGTTCCACGATCCGAATAATAACCTGGATCAATTTTCGTACGTGATAAAAATGTAAATGTTAATGTTGCTATTATTGATTGTATAAGGCCAGTTAATGGTAAACTCCAAATTAAAAATGATTCTTTAAATGTTTCATAACTATAAGTATAAAAAAATTTTGTTTATGACAAAACGAAAGGTTCTAGCTTCTTTAAAAATATTTCTCTTGTTGAAGATTATAAAATTATTTCACTTTGTCAGTACTCATTCTATGTAAGTGACTATATACTACTAGAAAATTATTTATACATAAAGAGGGATACAGATATACTTTGAGGTCTTTTTTTTTAAATAGAAATTTAACATACTTTTTACAATACCAATAAAAACATAATGCATATTGTATAAGATAAAGAAGGCCAACAAGACGATGGACAAGAAATTTTTTTTGAAAAAATAAATGGAATAAAAATGTAATTAATCGATCAATTCGTTGAATTATATCTAAATTCGAACCAGTACGATTTCCAATTACAGTTGTGTCCATATTTTTATTTTGCTTTTGTTCTAATCTAATATGAAAGGAAGAAAAAGACTAAATGTTACAATCGTATACATATAGGTATATTATCATATGCATATAAAAAAATAATTGCCTCGATTTTTATGTATTTATCATAATGACAAGCGCATGTCTGTTCTCCCTCAAATGACGAAAAACAGTTGTATATATAACAGAGAACTGACCCGCCTACGTAAAATATGATTCTGTCACGCTTTATTTGTTTTGTTATGCATAAAAAAATTTCTATCAAGGATTGAGTGCACTTGCGATTTTTAACGAAAAATTGTACTTTTTAAACCGAAGCATTGAATCGCTGTCTGCGATTTCTCATTGGTTATAAATAAATCTGACTGAATCACTCCTTTTCGTGGATAAGCCAAGATTCTAATCTTATCATATATTTTTCAAAATTATATACATCCGAAAATTTTTATGATACAGTATGATTCATTTCGATAAATGAATAAAACTAACCATTAGAAAAATAACACTAGTTGCTTTCCTGACAATATGTATATATATATATATTCATTTTTCTGTTTATCTCGTATTTGATTCGTATAAATAGTTTTGAAACCTATCTAATGACATATTGAAATACTATAGAAAATATAAAAAGGAAATAAATCGAGCAAAAGATTGAAGACCATTATGTTCGAGAAAGGATATAAGTATGCTTGCTTAATTACATGTCATCTATTCTTAGTAGATAAGATGAAGCATGAAAAAAACATAATCCTGCTTTTTTTTATAAGGTTTTATATACATATTTTAATATATCTCAGAAATAATTACAAATAAATTTCCTCTCATCTACTACCGTGAAAAAAATAAATTACAATCATTATTTTCGACGATATCCAGTAAAACAAGGGTCGTATATTTATAACCTTCTAGTTAAACCAGAAGAAAGTTATACTATAGTATTATTCGACGAGAAGAACAAAAATGTGGATGTGTACTATTCGAAGAAAAACAATATACGTTTAGATATTTTTATATATATACACAAAAGATCACGCCATGCGTTTAATACATGCATAACATTGACAAAAATCTACATACACTATGATCTATTCATATTAATAATTTTCGTAAAGCAAATTTATTTTTATTTTATGTAAACAAACAAATACTAAACAACAAAAACAAATAATTCGTATATTGTCCACATAATCTTATATATTATTATCATTAATTTTATATTTTGCAACTCCTGATTCTTTTAAAATACAGATATGTTCTAAATCACGAAAATATTCATTATAATCCTAAAAATTTTAAACAAAAAAAAATAAGAATAATTTTTTTAAAAGAAATTTTTTCTTTTCTTACAAGTGCATAACCAACAATAAAATGATCAGGTATTTCAAAACCACAATAGTCTGGTTTAAAAATACATTGTTTATCTTTTCGTCGTTTTGTAAATAATGAAACAACTTGAATAGTTTTTGGTTGAAATTTTTCAAGTTGTTCTTTTAATGCAACCATTGTAATACCTGTATCAATAATATCTTCAATAATAAGTAAATTTCGATTTTTTAAATTATTTAAATCACTTAAACCAATAATTTCAAGTTGATTTGATGAATAATCATTAATATAACTACGTGTACGAATAAATTCTAAACTCATTGGTAAACTACGATTATTTTGAAGACTTTGTAAAACAAAAAAAGATATTATTTATTTATTAAATAAAATATTTAAACAAACCGATTTTCATTTTGAATTTTTGATATTAAATCCGAAAAAAATCGATAACCACCTTTGAGTACACATATACAAACTAATTAAAATAAAAATATTCATTCATATTTTGTTTTTTTCTTCTCCTCCTATCAAAATTACTTAGTTGTTCAGGAATATTAATAGTTAAATCATGAAATATTCGACTTGCTAATGCTTCAATACGATCTTGAACAAGTCCGTAAGGAATTAAAACATAGTTTAAATCATCACGATAGTGTAACGGTAAACTAATAAACTCTATTTTATATAATTTATATAATGAATAAAAAACAAAATAATAATTACTTAAAATAACGTAATGGATATCCTTCGAATGAATCGGGTATGATGATTGGATCGGCTTGAATATAGTATTCAGTAAGATTTTTTGTTTCAGCCATGTAATATTATCTTATGACTTGATGTAACCTTTAAATAAGAAGATTGAATGTCTCACAGACACGAGTAATCCTTCTTCTTTTCATAGAGTCTTATTAGTATTTCATTCGTCTGTTTTCTTTCTTTATATTTATTTCTTCTTTTTTCAGACTTTCTTTTTATAAGTATTAGTATGATGGGATTCTTTTTCTTTTTACTATCTTTCACATGCTCTTCTTGTTTCCTTTCATTATATATACGGTTGACTAATAATAAAGAAGCTTTGCATTTTAAAAAATGTAGTAGAATAAAACAAAAGCTACCTTAACAACGTAGTTTTTATATATAAAACGCAGTAGTAAATATTTATGCAAGAATGCTTCTGTAATACATCATAATCTGATAGAAGACTACATGCTTATGTTAGCTGGTTTAAGACAATATGGATGAATAAATCTTGATAGAAAGAATGCTATAGAATCTGTCAAATAGAAATAAAGAGTTTACTTCCAGGAGTATTTTTTAATTCATTAAGGTAATTAATAATGAAAACTTTCGTTCTTTATTGATAAATATTACGAATATAATTTCTACATATATAAATCTCGATCTTTCATTAAAATCGCATTAGACAAGACCAGAAGAGTTAGACAAGCTGACTACATTATTTTTGATAGTTTCCTTCAATTTGTTTGCTTTATTGAAATAACTACTATTTTAATATACTTGCAAAAGACATCATTTGCATTAGCACATTATATAGTTTTTATTTTATAAAAATTCTGTCGATTAGTAACTATGTGATCGTAATTCTATTTTTTTACATTGTAATTGAATTGCTAAGTACGGCGGAAGCAGATCATATGTTTTCATTTCCTTATACAATCTAGTTTCCCTTTCTAATTTCATCCTAAGATAAGAAAGACATGCAACTTTGATCATAAGCAAAAAAATGAGGAATTGAAATGAAAGCTTATTCATTCATGCCGACGATAGTACTTGTAGTTCAACATTTTGTATACGTAATATGAGATTGTTATTGATCTATTAGCAAGGATAATACTTGACAATGTCAATAATACAAAATAAAAATAAATATATGCACCTGTTCGTTGAAACATAACAGTTTAATTATATGATAAAATAGTTGTGTGAGATATGAGAGTTGATAGTAGGTAATGTAGATGCACATGAAAGAAATTAGCCTATAATACAAATAATTTGCTTTAATTATCGAATTAAAGTTACGTTTGTTGTTAACATCAACCATCGAAACTTTAAGTTTATAACAATCAATTTTAGAGTGTAAATGTATGTATGTATGAAAGCATACATTTACCCAATCACTGAGAAAAACAAATGCGGAAGAGTGATTCTTTTTCCGATGTGATTAGAATCGTAAAAAAATATGCATTAATCGTATCCACTGGATCATTTAAGAAGCGAGATATTGGCGATAAGTATCTCGAAATCATGCACCAATATCTCTATAGAGAACGATACATCGAATTCGTCACAATCTGGTAGTTCTTCTTTATCACACAAAACCATCCATCTAAGATTTTTGGATCGAAAGCGCCTGTTTTCATTGCTCCCTCTCTGAAATCTATTCTGCTCATATTTCGAATCATAGTTTATTTGTGTAGTTCAGATGAAATCCTATCTATTATTGTTGTTTCCTTCAAGAATCAAATGAGAAATGTTAACTTTTCTTCTAAGATTTAAGTGAAAAGAGTTCAACATTGACAACTGAATGTTAGATAGATGACTATTTTTCCCAAAAAAAGAAGTACTGTACGGGCAACTACAAACAAATTTATTTTATCGATTTATGATTATTTGAAATTTAACCTCTAGATAGATAATATACTGTCATTTGAATATAGAAGAAAAATGAGAGAAATTTCAAATTAGTAATCATGATCGTTCGACCTATACATGATTTAAACTTCGACTGCATATATTATATAATCCAAAAATCATTTGAACAATCAAAACAAAAAAAGTCATTCTAATAATGATTAAACAACAAATCTTGGTGTACATAAAAAAAACAGCCTTCTGTAGATGAAGAAACTTAACAGTTGATATCATCAAAAACTCTTTTCGTTTTCTGCTTCTAAAACAAAAATAAACCCTTGAGGTATTGACTAAGACAGGTATAAATACTTACCTCGCATAAACCAGCAATCAGATCAGTAATATCTGTAAAATCGTTACTGAATGTATAAGGATCTATTAAATTTTCCACCATTTCTTGTCCCTCCTTTATCTAAACAAAATATTTACAAAGTATGATAAAATATAGGAGTAAATAAAAACAAACTTACATGACTTCCATCGTTATAATTTAACAAAACCATTCGCTGGGTGTTAATCGCACCAGCTTGTTCAATTATTGTCCCATGCAAATTTAAGAGATAGTCGTTCCGATACGAGATACCTAAAGATCTTTTTAAGCAAGTACAACAAAAATGTCCAAGCTCATCACTTTGTCGATCAGTAAGAAGGGGGAAGATACAGAACAGCCAAGTGAACAAGGAACGAACATATGTTGAGAAGAGGATTCTTTTCAGCTCGAGAAAGGACGTGTCATAGACTCTACATGATTTTACTATAGCTACTCTCTGTCTAATCTTAGCTTTATGAGTTGAGATTATCGATGACCAATTTAAAGTATTAGCTATCTTGTAACCTAGGTACTTGAAGCTCTTAACCCATTCTATTTGTACCTCCCCTAGTTGGACGTCGAACTTCGGGTTTCTAATGAATCGGCAGACCATAACAATTCAGTTTTATTATAATGAATAGGTTGTACAGTCAGGATAGCATAAAACTCCAGATATTCGTGACTTCATTTCCACTTGCTTGACATTCAGTTTCGATATTTGTTTATATAATCGATCGAAAATAGTGCGAAGAAGTCGACTATGCAATTAATGTAGAATACATTTAAAACACATGCTATTTATATATTCGCATGCTTATTTTAGAATTTTCTATATCAAAAAGAGAAAGAAAGAGTTTATTTCATTTCTCACTTCTTATTTCTATCTTCGTTCATATATGCATTCAGTTCGTTATCTCTGTTCATAATACATTCGTATACGGAGAACACGGCAATTTTGTTATACCTAACGCCTCGAAAAGCTATTTTGCTATGGCGAAGAAATTTTAAAGAGAAAAGATATGTTTGTTTTAAATACCTACCAGGGCTTTCTATGCTCCTGTAAAACAAGTAGTTTGATTGGTTAACTAAGCAAAAAGATCTTACCAAAGATTCTCGCTTGGTTTGTTTTGCTCGAGTTCGACTTTCTTGATTTTGACTAGCTTTATTTTTCATACTTGTTTATATGTTTAATAAAATAGTGCGAAAAGTCGAGTAGAATTAATGTAGAATATATATTTAAAATACGTGCACTTTATATATTCACATGCTTATTCTAGAATTTTCTATTTTAAAAAGATAAAAAAGGGAAAGAAATACTTTATTTCTTTTCTCACTTCTTATTTCTATCTTCGTTCATATATGCATTCAATTCATTATCTCTATTCGTAACACATTCGCACATGGACAACACGGCAGTTTTGTTATATCTAACGCCTCGAAAAGTTATTTTTCTAAGGCGAAGAAATTATAAAGAGAAGATATGTCTGTATCAAAAAAACGTTCCAGAGCTGTCTATTCTCCTGTAAAATAAGTAATTCGAGCGAACTTTATGATAATAATATGATCGAGTCGCATATTCTTTTTAAATCATTCTGCATAGAGATATTTACAAGAAAAAACGCAGAACGAATATACTAATTCATCTGATATTTATCACATTTTATAGTTGAAAATTGTCCATGTATAAACAATCATAATTGTTCCTATGGTGAATCTTGACTCTGCAAAACTAGCAGGAAATGGTTCAATCATTGACGAGAGAAAATTTCAAGGTGTATCGTGGGAGCTTCAATGAAATCCATGCGGATTTATCAAGTCAAGCATATATATAGATGAGATATGAAATAATTAGCGACTACGGTTATAACGAAAATAAAATTATAGTCATAACATTTCCCAAAAAATCAACACATGTTCTTCAGAACACAGATTTTTTCTTAAGGATTTCCTTTGTCTTAATAGTAAGGATTCAAATCAATAGTCTCTTTCGTTTATGTTGTCGTCAATGATTGACGAGAAAAGATCATCCAACTATCTCAAGTATACTCGGAAATCAGACTTGACAGGATATTGGATTTATCTTACCATCACGCTAGTTGTTGTTTTGCTAGACAAACGTCTCACTTCAAAGAATCGTCGAACTGAATACGAAAATTCCTTTTGTTAGTTCTCGTCTGCTTGTTTTTATATATAAATACTGGGATCGGATTGATCCTATATTTTCTAATATCTCTAATACCTTCCATATTTCTTACATTTCTGAAGAGTCTATGAACATATGAGTAAAAGATGAAAAATCGACCGGAATATGAAAGAAATATAAAATGACCAAAAATATAGGAATTTAGGTGGTTTAAGACAACATGGATGAATAAATCTTGATAGAAAGAATCTGTCGAACAGAAATAAAGAGTTTATCTTTAGACATATTTTAGGTAATTAATGATGAAAATGTGTGTTCTTTATTAATAAAAAGTATCAATATAAAGTTTATATATATAAACCTAGATCTTTCATTAAAATCGTATTAGATAAAATGAAAAGGGTTAAACAAGTTGACTACATTATTATTGATAGTTTTCTTCCATTACAACTACTATTTTGTTTTAGTTGCAAAAGACATTATATAATTTTCATTTTATTGAAAATCTTTTTATTCGATACAGTAATAGCTCGTGATTTCATTGTATCTAATATACATTACTTTTTTAACAATGTAATTATCATCATCATTTTCGTTAACATTTACATAATTCGATTCATTTTTATAAAAGATTCTGTGAGTTACTATCTATATTATCGTAATTCTATTTTTTACATTTTATAATTGAATTGCTAAGTACAGCGGAATCAGGTCATACGTTTTTATTTCCTTATACAATCTCGTTTTCATTTCTAATTTCATCCTAAGCTAGGAGAGACATGCAACTTTGATCATGAGCAAAAAAAAGGAATTGAAATGAAAGCTTATTCGTTCATGCCGACGATAGTACTTATGTTTCAATGTTTTGTATGCCTTATAAATACGTGTAATATATTATTGCTATTGATCTATTAGCAAGGATAATACTTGACAATGTCAACAATACAAAATAAAAAGAAATATATACACTTGTTCGTTGAAACATAACAGTTTAATTATATGATAAAATAGTTGTGTGAGATACGAGAGTTAATAATAGATGATGTAGATGCACACGAAAGAAATTAGCCTATAATACAAATAATTTGCTCAAATTATCGAATTAAAGTTACGTTTGTTGTTAACATCAACCATCGAAACTTTAAATTTATAACAATCAATTTTAGAGTGTAAATGTAGGTATGAAAACATACATTTATGTATCATTGAGAATAATAAAAAACGGAAAATAGATTGCCATATAAAAATAATATGTTTAAATCAAAATCATCGAAATATATTTACACATATCTGTGGTATTCTACGATTTAAAAACAAGTGCATACAAATGTATAGAAGTGAAAATAAAGATTTCCCTAAAAATTCCAGTATATATATGTATATATATAAAGCAGAATGTTTGTCTGTTAAAATCAAAATACTATAGAAACAAAATGAACTTTTGATAACATCTAAAAACTGATTATTTATGTCAAATAAAAAGATACGATCTAAATATTACAACGTAAGTAATTACTGATAGGTATATCACATAATCATCGCTTAGATGTCAGCAAGTACATTGCATGATTTATTATCGATATTTATGCATTTTTTTATTAAAGCATGTACATATAGATATATATGATGCAGATTCATAGAGTGACTTTACAGATTTTTGTCGATTTTTTATATGTGAAGGTGGTAGTATAAATATATATATTATATATTTTTCTTTATAATGATCAAAATCACTCATTGATAATTTCTACTATCAAAGATGCAGAAAGAAAGAAAGACGAGAAAAAACGACACAAGGTCACTTTCGAATGGTTTCACCTGACTAATTTTTGCCTTGGACGACACATACGTTGTCCTTATTCATACATTTCATTGTCGTTTCTTCTGTATCGGCTATGAATTAACACGAAACAAAGTGAATAGTATCTTAGAAAAATACTAAATTTAAATCTAGTGTATTTCTATTTTAAGGAATATTTATTGTTACCGATATTCATATATTACACAAAACAATAATATAATCATGGGTAATGTATTAAAAAGAAATGGAGGCACTGTTCAAGCGGCTCCACAACAAGGTGGAATGTATTCACCCGCTCAACAACAACCTATGGTGCAACAGCAACCTATGATGCAACAACAACAACCCATGATGCAGCAGCCTAGGATGCAACAACCTATGATGCAACAACAACCGATGATGCAACAACAACCGATGATGCAGCAACAGCCTATGATGCAACAACAACAACCAATGATGCAGCAACAACCGATGATGCAGCAACAGCAACCTGCATATCGACCACCCATGTATCCACCACAACAACCATCATTTCCAAGTGCTCCGAATATGCCACGTTATCCGGTTCCACACTCACTAGGAGGAATGCCGGCTGGTCAAAATCCTGCATCATATTATGAGAATGATGCATTTCTTTCAAGTTTAACTGGTTGGTCAACTCAAGATATCGAACGTTTGCGACATGAATTTTTAAGTTATGCTAATCCATATGGTGTTATTGATCGTGATGGTTTTCGTAAACTTTATGTTGCATCATTATTAAATATGACATGGGAAAATCTTGAACGTGATGCTGAATCAGCTTTTCGTAACTTTGATTTAAATCAAACAGGTGGATTAGATTTCAATGAATATATAACTGCTTGCTCTCGAATGGCTAGAGAAACAGGTTCTGGGCCTCCACCAGTGAGTCCATCTTACAATTATTAAATATTATTTTGTCTTCTTTTTATTGACTAAAAATCAAAGAAGATAATGACATAGAAAAATTTCTAATTACAATAAGTTTGATACTGTTAATAGTTTTTACTAAGTTCATGACAAAATTTCTTTGTCATAATTATAGTAAATTTTTTTTTTGTGTATTTTTCTTTCAAAAATAATCGAAAAAGTAATTTTACAGTTATGAATACAAACAAATAACAAAATTCGTCTTTTTTTTCCTATTATGTCTTATATATGTTTATTGATAATATGATGTAAATATTGAAAAAACTGTTTTATTTGATTATTATCATTTATATTAACTTGAATTGCTTTTTCAACTAGATCAACCATTCTATTAAAAACAATAAATAATTAATATTAATCAAATTCTAAAATAAAAATTACTCTTCCATATCCGTAAAATTTCGAATTGGATGAAGTATTTGATTATTTTCGATTTTATGAAGTAACTAAAATAAATTAAATATTTTTTGTTTTTATATAATATAAAATCCAAACTTCATTTGCACGTTGAACGACACCATCAGGTAAACCTACAGTTAATGCAGCATTAAATGCTTGACTTCGAATACATAAACCATCGATAACTCGATATAAATATACAAGTTTACCATCATCATCATACATTGTTTCCATTGTCTAAAAAAAAGAATCTCCATAAAATCTTTTTTTGTTCAATTTTACTTTGCATCGAATTTTTGAACTTGTTGATACAAGACGTTGTTGAATAAGATCATGAAAATGAGTAGCAATTACAACATGTGGACATGCTTGTTCTGCTTTAGACCATATTGTTATTAATGACGCTAATAATGCTGTACCATCAATCTAATTTCATATCTTAAAATTATTCTTTCCAAAAAATACTTTTTTTTTCTGTACTTCATTTGTACCAATACCAAATTCATCTATCAATACTAATGATCGGCCAGTGGCACCAGCAACAGCAAATGATGTTTCAAATAAATCACGTAAAAAATTCGATACACCCATTGTTAAATGAGTATCTAAATAAATATAATCTTATACAGAATAAACATTTTTATATATACCAGTATGAATTTTAACAAATAATTTATCCATTAAACCAAGTCGCATTTTATTAGCTGGTACAAAACAACCTTTAATTATAAAACAAAAGGAGATGTATATATATATACTATAAAATATTAATACTATACCAATTTGAGCCATATAAACAAGTAGTCCAATCTAAATATAAAAGATAATATATTTAAATAATATTTATTTTCTTACTTGTTTTATATAAATTGTCTTTCCTGAACAATTAAATCCAGTTAAAATATGTATATTAGCTTTATTTGGATGTACATCACTTGTATAACTATTCGGAACAATTATACTATTTGATAATAATGGATGTCTAATAAAATTAAAAATTTCGATTTCTTTTATTTGAATATTTATTGTATAAAACTAACTTTCCATCAATTATTTCAATTTGATTAGTTGCTGTTAATTCAGGTCGAGTATAATTATTTTGTTCACAAGCAATTAATGCAAATGAAAGCAAACTAAAATGATATGAAATTATATAAAACAAAAATTTGAATAAGAAAACTAGATTTTACCAGTCAAGTTGTGAACAAAATTCAGTTGCATCAACAAATAATTCTGTACCATCACGTAGAGCCTTGACAAGAAAAGATAATAATTTAGAATTTTATTTTTAGTCATACTAATGAAAGATTTCGTTTAATAGCTAATTCTTTAGCTAATAATTGTTTTCGTTTTTCTTCAGCTTCTTGTATTGTTACATCGATTTCACGAGTTCGACTAAATTATACAGAATTTTCTATATAATTTTTATAAAAGATTATTATTACCATCGCCATATTTGTCCTTGTCGATCATTCCAAATAAGATCATCATGATGAAATTTTTCTCCTTTAATTAATAATGTTGCGTTATCCTAGAAAACTTATGGTATATATATATATAAATTTCATTTTTAATTTACTTGAGTCATTGCATAATTTGAATCGATTCCACATTGTATTAAAAGATTATTTGCAAATTCAGCTTGTTGACGAAGTTTTTCATTTAATCGAATAAGATCATTTCGCACTATAATTTAAATTGAAAAAAAATCGATATTATCAAATCAATAAGACATACATTGTTCAAGATCAGGATCAGTTGGATCGATAAATACAATACGATTATCACGAACACTTCGTTGTAAATCAATCTATGATAAACAAATGTTTAGAATTATTTCATTTCAAGGAATTGTCCTATTGTTTTTTAATCATATGAAACTGAAAGGATATTTCAGGAGTAAGTACAGTGGATTCTACTAGGAGTTATTTTTACATATGTGCAATCACATAATGACATCGACGAAAATCCCGCTTTTTCCCGTTGACTGATATTTTTGTCGTGGTGATATGTTTCTATTTATTCAGTTATTTTCAATCCACATAATCATTCAGGAATTTTACATATATTTGATTTCTATTTCTAAACATACACTTATTTCAATAATATTTAATAATCTTGGCAAATCATCCGTAAGTTTCGAGCAAAGATCATTGAAAAAATATGTTTTCATTCGAAATGGTACTAAAGCCATACGAATCCGAAGTGTTGCACGTATTGACTAAAATAATTTTCTATTCTTATAATTTTATAACATAATAAAAATGTTTATACTTCAATAATTTGTTTCCATACGGTTATTCTTGTATTTTGATCAAATAATTTTCTTAATAATGTCTTATTGAAAAGAATATTAAATTATTTTTTCGTTATGCTAAAAGAAAATTATTAAATTACTGGAATATTAACAATTGATTTTAAATGATCACGTAATGTTCGCATTAATTCATGTTGATTTGTATCAAGAAAAAATTCAATAACATCATAACGACGTTCTAAAATTTCCGATGATCGACATGGTTTCAAACACCATGATCTAATTAAAAATAACAAGAAAGTTCGTCAAAAAAAATCTTTACCTTAATTTTCTACTTCCAATTGAAGATACACATCGTTTTAAAAATGCTTTTTAATTAATAACAAAATCAAAATAGAATACATAGCAAAAAATATATAATCTATTACCAAAAAGACTATTGACTTCTCGAAGATTATTTACTGTATTTGCTTTATATATTGATGGATGTATCGTAGGATTGAAGATTTCCAAAGCACTAGATTTTAGAAAATTATTTTGGGTTAATTTTCAAATGGAAACTATACCGAAAAGTAAATGGATGAACAATCATTAGAGCATTTCTAGAAGAAACAAAAAAATAATTCAAGGTAATTTTTCTTCATTCAATTTTTACAGATCATATGGACGTAAAGCAAGAATGTTTCCAGCAAGAAAATCAAATTCATATGATAAAACTGGACATCGTTCTTCAATAATTGGTAGAAGACCACCAATCGCACATAACTAAATAGAATATTAGAAAAAAAAATAAACTAAATAATAATTTTTACTGTATTCGGTATATTAAATGGCATTTTTGCTGAAATAAATGCTCGTTTTTTCTCATCAGTATCACATGTTAATGGATAAAGTGATTTCAATGTAAGAATTGTTCTTTCAACTGTATCTTTATCTAATGAAACAAAAACATTCATATATTCTTATTCAATTAAAATTTTTACGAAAATATGCTTGTGGTACAAGTTGTAATTTCGTATTATTTGCATCGACTATAGAACAAAGAAGATTATTAATATACATATAAGAAGAAAAATACAACTTGTTTGTATATTAAGATGATCATTTAACGCTTTATAATACTCATCACTTGTTTTAGCTGAACAAATAACCATTGACGGTTGAATATCCGTTAAAACTATCGAATTAAATTTTTATATATATTATAGAAATATTTAAAAACTTCTTTTTTTTACTCTGCTGAGTAATATCAAAACGTGATGTTTCTTCAACATCAGGAATGAAATAAATAATTGCCGATGATGAATCATAAAATGCAGCACCAAGTTTATTATGTGCAAAAAATACGCTAAGATAAATCTTTCAAAAGAAAATAAATCAAAAGAATAGTTTTTGAAAATACTTGATTTGCATGAGTATCTAAATCAGATGTTATCGATGAATAATCATCTTGAAACATAATTGAAATATCACAAATGAATTAAACGATTTTATATTTATCACGTGTTTCATAAATGTCGTTATCGAGAAAAATTTAAATTTAGTATATATCCAGGGTTTATAAAAAGAGCAATTTTTCATAGGGTGTCTCAAGTAAATATATATATATAGATATTGTTTCAAGAGAATAGAATTTATTAAATAATTAATCTATTTTTTCTCATATGAAGAATCAAATTTGTCAGCATATTAATCGAGACATATAGTAAAATGTATCACCTTTTTTTCCTCTCTTCTATTCAATCGATTTATATCTTTTCGATTAACTAGAAAATATATATCATTTTTTAATCAAATAATTCTCTTGACATACAAAATCATTTGAATAATTTATCAATTACAATATCTTCTCACCTACAAACAATACGTAAGATCAAATATACAAAAAAAAATTCTCTTTTAGTTAAAATGTCCTTATCAAATAATAAAATAATAGATATTATCTATCTGAAATAACAATCATATGAAGGTCATAACGATTCGTTTTCTTCTATGCAAATAAACGTAAAAACATGATGCTATCACGAAGACTAAATCATTAAAATAACCACATTCTCTCATTTTATTCGTAAAATCACGCTTTTAATGCGTGTTATTTACATCTGCTACCTATATTATCAGTGTTCTATTCGCCTACACTTGTGTACTCGTTAGTATAGATTACGAAACGAGTTAGAATATAAAAGGCATGATCAACAAACAGTACATTTACATTAATTTTTTCTTCGTAATATAATAAAAATGACGAAAGGTTTATCTGCATCAAATACGCCTAATGTATCAAATAAACAACAAGAAAATATTCATCAATTATGGTTAACAGCAGATGGTGTATGTTTTGATGTTGATTCAACTGTATGTATTGATGAAGCTATTGATGAATTAGCAAAATTTCAAAAAGTTGGTACATTAGTTGAAGCAATAACACGAAATGCAATGGGTGGTAATATGAGTTTTCGTACAGCATTACAAGCACGTCTTAATCTTATTAAACCAACATATGAAAATTTAGAAGAATTTATTGAAAATTTTCCATCACAATTAACAGATGGTATTACGGAACTTATTAATCTATTACATGAACGAAAAATTCCTGTTTATTTAATAACAGGTGGTTTTCATTCGATTGTTGATCCTATTGCAAAAAAATTAAATATTCCATTAAAAAATGTATTTGCTAATCGATTATTATTTAATGATAATGGTACATATGCCGGTTTTGATGAAAATGAAATGACATCAGATTCAGGTGGTAAAGGACGTGTTATTGAATATTTAAAATCAAAATATGATTATCAACGTTTAATTATGATTGGTGATGGTGCAACAGATATGGAAGCAAATGCTGATGGATTTATTGGTTTTGGTGGAAATGTTATACGAGATATTGTTCGTGATAATTCACCATGGTTTGTTAATTCATTTTATGTACTTATTGATGAATTACGAAATAATAGTAAAACAACTGTATCACATCATCGAACATTGACTACAAGAAAATATTCAACAGAAGTAATAGCAAATTAAAATGTATTTTGTTTATTATATTAGAGTAGAATATATATTTGTTTGTTTTTTCTGATTTTTATATTCTTTGAACTGATAAAGAGAATAAATTGGATGATAAAATATATAAAGCAAGAAACATTTAAGTTAGTTACATTCAGATTTGGTTTTTCACAATTTTAAAATTGATAGAAAAATAGATTGTCAGTCAAATTTTATTTCACAAAATAAAGAAAGTGAAACAATGATAAAATGATATATATATATAAATATAATGAATTATGTTGAAGAATAAAGAAATGAAATGTAATTTTGAAATAGTTAATTTCTTTTGTTAGGAGCTGCTCGTTGATGGAGTGTTCCTTCATTTGAATCTGTTTCTGCTGGATGAACACGAGCACTAGTGATACGTGGACTAAGTTTTCGTGTTCCTCCATTTGAACTGCGTTGTGTTGGCCAACCATACTCAGTATCATCCTCATCGAGTATTTTACCGTTTATATTCATTATTGAACTTCCTTTAGTAACTGATGATGCTGTTGATGGTCGTGTAGTACTATTATTATCATTATTTAATTTATTATCTTCAATAGAATCTGAATCTGCTTCTTTATCAACAATACCGCATTTACGACCAATCCAACGAAATTTAGCCACAATTTCTTCTTGCATTAAATCAAAACACATAGCTAATATTGCCATACCAAAAAGTACGTAGATTGCACCAATAATAAGTTTAAAAGCTGGATCATCGGCTCCTTGACCAGGTACCTATGATATTATTTATGTTTTTTATTTTAATCAAAAAAAAAACGACAAAAATAAATATAAGAATTTCTATTACTTACAAAATCACCAAATCCGATTGTTGCTAAAAAATAAAAAGAAATAAGAAATTTTTTCTAATACATTTTAAATGATATTTACCTAATGTAATAAAACAAAAATATCCAGCTTGTGTCGAAGTCCATTGTTCAAAACTATGAAACATCATTGAACCAAACCATATATATGCAGCAATAATTAACATAGTTACTGTTAATGGTACAGTCACTCGTGGTTCTTCTATTTCTTCATCTTCATCAACATTTGCTTGATTAGCAAGTGTATTTGTTCGTTTTTTCAATGAGTTATCATCTTGTGCTGCCCAACCATTACCATCAGTTTGATTATTACTTACACCTCTTTCTTCTGCAAGTTTAGCTTTACGTGCTAATTCTCGATGTTCTTTTATTCTATGACATGGTCCACAACATATTCTTCCATAAATAAAACGAAACATTTCGCCAAGTACACCACTTATATTTGCAATACATAAAAGAAATATTGGAATACCTTAAGAAGAGAAAAACAATTTAAAGGAATTTTCTTTTCCTGATATTTTTCATACCAATTGTTGCATAACATATGCAACATATTTGACCTTCCCCTATAAAGATATTTCATATTTTTTTTGTCAAAAATAAAACAAAGATTTTTCTTACATGTCACGGGACTAAAATAAAACAAAAAGAAAAAAAATTGAATAATAAAATATGTATATTTATTCTTACGTTATATTTCCATAACCAATTGTTGTAATAATTGTTATAGCAAAAAGTAAAGCATTTGCATATGTCCATTTAGGACTTGAACAACCGCCTCCATAATAACGATAATTTGAACCAATATCAAGAACAAAATCTCGATAACCATATAACATTGTAGCTATTTTATCATAGGCAACTGATTGATTATCTCTTTCAATAACATATGTTAATGTTGGTGATGTTGATGGTGATGGTGGTGCTGCTGGTGTTGTTGTTGTATTATATTGTATATAAGTAACAATTTTTTGTTTAAGTTTAGTTAATTGAACTCTAAGTTCGCCTTCAGCTTCTTGACAATTTAATTTTTCTTGATGTGCTTCGAGTAATTCAAATAGAAATCCACCAGCAGCAGCATAAACAACAACAAGACCAACAAGACCAACATGTGAAAATAGAAATTTTCCTATTTTTTTTAAAAATAGGCGAGTTTTTGATATTTGAACTTCGTCCAGTTCACCATCATTTGCATTATTTGAACGATTATTATTATTACCACGAGGCGTCGAAATATCATTTCGATAAATACCATCATAAGCCATAGATACATCTTGTTGTGGCAGCATTTTTAGTTTTATTTTTCAATCTACACACATACACAAATAACAAAAAAAGAAAAAAATAATCTTATAAATTCATACTTAAAAAGAAAAAATAATAATTTTAAGTATTATTAGTTTTCTCTTCTTTTACTGTAGTTTTCTTTCTTCTATCTACCTATACACAATATATGTCGATCTCATTCGGTAAATGTTGTCTAAATTTTTTCTTCTACGCCTTTCTCTCTCTCTCTCTCTCTCTTTCTCGTTTTTCGGCTACATTAGTTAGTTAGTTTGTGTGAAGGGAGAAAAAAATTGATTTGGATAGAAATATAGCAGAGAAAAAAAAGGCAAAAGGAGTTATTGTCTCTCGATAAGAGACCTGTCGTTTTCTTATTTTTTGCACTTTCTTTTCTATATCGTATTCATTTAAATATATATATATACAAATGTTTACTGTCAGCTACTTCCGATGACGACGACACGTAACATAACCCGAACGGTGTATTATATATAATCAAGAAAAAGATCATAAATATTTTAGTTGGTTTACTCAATTCTATATGGAATAATAGAAAAAGAAAGGATATTAACAAGTAACTAAATTAAATACAAATATACTTTGTTGTTTTCTTCTTCGTCGTCTGAAAAATAAACTGAGCTATTTAGATGTGGAAATTTAATTCTATCATTGAGATAAATTTAAGTTTAATAATACGTCTGTTGGTTGAATATTATTTTTCTACTGGAAAAATATAGCGTTACAATACAAATAGGAAAAAGTAATTTTCTAATGAGACATTCTTGCTATATGATTATATCAATTTTTATAATTAGAAAGCATATGATTGTTTTCTCATTTTCTAACAAAAACATTTCTATTTAATAAAAAAATAAAATTTCATTTTACAATCCGATGTCTTTTTTCTCATATAGAAACAAAGTCAGATATATGATATTGGAATCAATGCAATACAAAAAAGTTATTCAAAATATCAGAATTATACAATATAAAACTAAATTTTTTTTATTCTTTTCAAAGATTAATAATAAATATGAACCGTCTACGAGCGACATACTTCATATATATTTTTATTGATTTGCCGTCCTTATTCTACCTAATGAAAAAAAAAGAATATTGCACTAAATTTGATTATTTATCCACTAAATGTTAATATTGCAATTGTTTTATGTGTATGTCATATATTAGAGATTATCGTCAAAAAATCTATATTATTATAGCCTTGATATGTGTTTTTATCTATTTTAAACTTTATTCAAAAAGTGACAACGAGAAAAGAAAACAATTATTATCATCAGGTTCGATGTAATCTCTTAGCATATGTGTTTTATATATTTACCTTTTTTTCTATGCCTATTACATCAGTTATAAGATAAAAACGAAAAGAAAAGAAAAGACAAATCGTATATTATTAAGAAACGAAAAATATTTTTATTCATTCATCTTTTTTTTTGTAGAATCCAGCATGCATAATGGTCATGATCATGCCGCTATGATTAGTACTACAACACCATCAATGAGCCATGATCATCATGCAATGGGTCATGCATCTGAGACAAGTACAAATTTGAGTGGACATGGTCTTCATATGAAAGATATGATGATGATGGCAGTGAGTAGATTTATATTTTTTTTAAATAGTTAATCGTACATTGAAGTTTGATATAAGCTAATTTATATTCTTATCATTTGATGATCACGTATGGAAACGAGGTTTTATATCTGTTCTAAATGTAAAGATTGCTTGTATATGATTACAATGCATAAATAAAATAAAGAAACTTTTGATTAATGACTATGTAAAAAATTGATTGATGGAATTCTGAAATAATTTGACTTTTTTAATGTTTGGATATTACGAATTCATTGCAACTATGAAAATTTCTAAATATGGATTTTTAATTATCCACACTGATATTATTAAATAGTCTAAACTATTCACTCATTGTAATATATATTTATAATAGTTCTTATTTTTTTTTATTAAAAGATGACATTTCACGGTGGTTATAAAGAACAAATTTTATTCGATCAATGGGATACGAAAACGCTTGGAGGTAAATAGGTTTATAAAACTCATTCATAAAAATCTATATCTTATTTCTTTTTTGAAGCATTTATTGGTTCTTGGTTTGTAGTATTCTTTATTGCTGTTTTATATGAGGCATTAAAAGCATTACGAGATTATTTATCAAAAGGTGATGGTTGCGATGTATGCTCTCAAACGCAAGATCGTCAACAACCAAAGTAAGTTTATTTGGTTGATTTATTTCTATATAAATATAGAGATCGTTAGAGCACTAAGTCTTGATTCATACACTACTTAGGCTTATAATCAAAACGATTCTTACCATTAACTTATTCTGATATTAGTGACTCTCTCTATGAATTTCAGTATTCACTTTGACATATAATGTCGAGACTGATCATGTGAATAAAGCGAACACTTATCTAATAATACAAGTAAAAACATTATCAACATACAGTATCTCATAGATCTACAGTCATGATAAAAATAACTATTGATTTTATTAAATAATTTAATATTATTTTTATTTAGAGCTCGTTTATTAAGACTTCCACATATAATTCAAACATTTTTACATATTCTTCAAATGACTGTTAGTTATGGACTGATGCTTATCGCTATGACATATAATACTTATTTATTTTTTGCGGTGATACTTGGTGCTGGTTTTGGTCACTTTTTATTTGCTTGGCGTCGTTCATCTGTTATTGATTATAATGAACATTGCCATTAATATTAAAAAAAAAACAATACGATTTTTTTTTCTTAAGTTTGTAATTAATTGCTGTTGTTATCATTTTTTCTTGATTAGAACATTCCTTTTATGAAGTATTGCCAAACGATTGAAAGGGATGACTGTTTTTTTTTTCTATAAAATTTGTTACTTTGATTGATAGAGATGAATTATTTTTGAATAGAATGTATAGACATCTTTGTTTCATATTTTATATATAAAGTTTTTGTCAATATAGCTCAAAACTTATTTTGCATTCTTATAAAAATTCGTTGTATGATGAATCAAAAAGATATTTTAGGGAATAATTTATATTACTGACAATACGATTTGAGTACTTTTGAATAATTCGTTGTGTACGGAAAGTTCAAAAAAACAACTTTTCTCTGATTATGAGATTATTTCTGCTTATATAATCAAGCAGACTTATGTATATTAATATTAAAATAAACTTATTCAAGCAAAAGACCCGTTGTCTTGAGATATTAGTACTCTTTAATATATTATAGAAAATGCAATATAGTGAAAATAATTAGATTTTCTTTTTTATCATAAATATAAACAAATAATTTACGATAATTTTGTTCTTTTCACAACACATATTATGGTAATTTTATTCAATTAAAAGCTATTGTAAAAGGAAGAATTTTTCTAAAATTTTCAAACATCGGAAAAAATAAAGATAATAATGAGATTATTACTACACATCGAACATTTAATATAGTCTATGATCTTTTAAAGATTATCTTTGAAAAATGATATATTCAATTTTCTAATAATTGACTGGATAAATACTTCTATTGAATTACCAAAAGTCTGAATTTTTTATAGAATCAAATTTTTTCTATGAAAAGATAAATTATATATGAAAAAGGACGCTTAAATTCTAATCATAAAGAACTTATAAATAGTTTTTGTATCCAAACTAGAAAAGTTCTTTTTGTCTTTCATATATCAATAATATTCAGAAAAAAACCAAAAATGAAAAGAAAAATATTTTTTCAATTAATCATAGACTATATGTTTTCTTTCGTGCTTGAAGAAATAATATATAAAACTCCGAACATAGATAGCAGAACATGATGACAATACATTTAAACAAACGAAGAAGAAGAAGAAGAAGAAAAAAACAAAATCACGAATATACACAATTGTTTATAGTGAATAATCATAAATATTTTGTTCGTATAGATTTTATTTTCTGTTTTTTGAAAAAAAATAGAACTAAGAAAAAGAAAATGTATTTTATAAAGTCAATTATTTCTTTTGAACCTAAATAAAAAGAAAAGAAACATTCAAAATATAAATAAAATCTTTTTTATTCAATTTTAAACTATACCGGTAAATATAATTTGAATTCCGGTGGTAATTCATCTTCTGAATAAAGTCGATCCGAGAAGTAAACACGTCGAATACGACAATTAGCATGTATCTAAAAGAAAAATATCACGAGTTTTTTTTCCTTTGAAAACAAAATTGATTTCTACATACTTGAACTCGAAGTGTTTCAATATAATTTGTACCATAAGCACGTCTCGTAAAATCCGATAGATTAAATTGAATTTGATTCCATCCATCATCCAAACGCATTGGCATTGTACATATAAATGGTTTTACACGTGTAGTTGATTGATAATTACTCGCACGAAATCGACGACGAACATTTCGATCATCAAGTACCTTATTAATATATCAAATTAAGAAATCAAATATCATATTTAATTATCTTTCTTACTTGTACTTCAAATGTAAAATATTTTTTTAAATTTTTTATAATCATAACAAGAAATGGTAGTTTAATGCCAAGAGTTTTTTTTTGGATCAGCTGGACATGTTATATATGTTGTACTAACATTTGTACCAACTATTTCCAAGACAAGTGATTGAATTTCATTATCTGTTATTCTTTTGATATGTCCATTACGTACCTAAGATAGATTAAATACAAAAATATGTTTAATAAAACAAGAATTACAAAATTTTCAAACCTTTTTATCCCAAATCTGTAATGGTTTACTGCCAATACTGTATAATATTGAAAGAAAACCACTTTGAAATGTATTTTTGAACATATCTCAAAAAGAATAAATGTATAATGTGGAGAAAATGAGAGAGAGAGTTTGTAGCAAGCAAGGTCGTCATAGGTACCTCAATCACTTGGAAACACTATATTGATCAACGACAACGACAACAACGACTATTTATTTCTCCTTTTTTTTCTTCTTTATAAACATGGCTGATTGATACCTAGTAACCGACCCTGATGAATGGTCAAAATATTATTGAAAATTTTTTCAAAGAAATTTTTTCTTTAATCACATAGATTTAGATAAGAAAATTCTTAATATTTAAGAAATCATTATTTTTCTTTTGACAAGATAGAGGGCGTACTAAAGCGTATGTTGTCAATTTGGATTAAAAATATTGTTCACTTTAAAGAGTTTTTCACGCCCTGCAGCAGGTAGTCAAGTCGTATTTTCTGAGAATTTTGAGTGATGCATACTTAAAACCTTTGGATATTTTCATGATCTAAGACACGTAAGGGATGTCTGATCATTCGAAAATAGACGAATGAATAATTAAAACTAACTGCTGAGCTAAATCAGGATTATATCGAACAATGATCTAAAGAAATCAGATGACTTCAATTTATTGCTATGTCTTTAGGGTGATCTTTTCTTTCCGATAAAAAAAAACAATTTAATAAATATTTATTTATTTATTGGAAAAAATGCCTTATAGATATCAAAAAAAAGAAGAAATGAAAGTATGATTGGTAGATTGTTCATTGAAAAAATATTGATACACTACATCACAATATTATTTCAGGTTAACATCCATGTTGGTGTAAATGATGTAAAATTCCATTTATCTGGATGACCAATATGTGATACTTTTTTATCGAAATCTGATTCACTCCAAACAAATGGTGGTTGTTGATCAGATGTTGGACCAGCAATAGCAACAAGTGTAAAATTTTGCATCATTGCATAATTCATAATCTATGAAAAGAAAAAGTATTATATATATGTTCACTTAAAATAAGCCTTTATAGGAAGAAGAAGAATTTTTGATTAGCAAATGTAGATGATGTCATCTGTAATATACGTCTTGAAAAGTTATTAAAGAACTCAGACAAAAACACTTTACAATCAACAGTGTCGTCGTTTATCTTAATAAAAAAAGAAACTCGGCTAGGATAGAAGATGCATAAGGTTTTAAAATGGATAATCATATACTTTGAGGACGAATGTGAGTTAACCTAGTACATCATTGACTAAAGGAAATACTCTCAAGGCATCATCAATATTATTTAAAACGTTCATGAAGTCACTAAATATATCATTTTGACGCAAATCAGCATCCTATGTAATACATATTGTTGATTTTCAATGTCTTCTTAGAAGGACACTAGAATCTTTATACTGACGTACATAAATAAGAATCTACTAACAGCATGTAATAACTTATAGATTAAAAAACTTCATCATAAGATCTTCTGTCTCGTAATTAAAATTTGTTTACTGAAACAGATACATTTTTAATTGTGTCATTTATTTGTTTTCTTCGACTAAATATAAATTCTTACCTTAGCATCTGTTGCACCATGTACACGATGTCCTAATGGTGAATCAGGATATGTTCCATTAGCTGGATTAAGATCACATCGTGCAGCAATAGTTAATTCTGCTGAATATGGTGGATCACATTTACATTTAGATAAAGCATCATTTTTAAAATCATTATATCTAAAATTTTAAAATAAGATAAATTCATTGAGAATAAAAAATAGATAATTACCTCATCATTTTAATCATTGATGGTAAATCAACAACTTTATTTTGATCACGTGCAAATATTCTTGCACGTGAAGAATTAGCCCATGAATATAATTTAGGTCCCATTTTTTGAACCATTGCTTCTTCACCTGATAAATCACGAAAATCTGGAAAATAGACATTGTTATACGATGCCCAATAACCATCTTGATTTAATTTTCCAGTCATATCGGTATATTCAAAATTATTAACTAATTGTTCAGCAACCATTAGAAATCTATTAAAAACAGATAAATATTTTCTATGTGAATCTGAATATTACCCAGCTTTTGGTAATTGTCCTGGTGTAAATTGTTTAAAATCACTAATCATCCATTGATTATTATAAGTTCCATCATTGAAAATAAAGAATTTATCGATCCATTCTTGACCGGAATTAGCTAAACGATTCGCAGTTACAACACGAATCCATTCAGGTACAGATATTGGAATAATATTATGTAATAAATTATTATTATAATTAGCAATTGTTGTTTCAATTACTGTTAATTTTCCAGGACGTGTCATATAAAAATCATCTTGAAAAAAATAGATAGAAATTTCTTATTTATACGAATAAATAAAATAACATACCAACTGAATGAAGTGTTCCGGGATAAGATGAAAAAATAATATCGGCACCTGGAATAATTTCACCTAGAAAAAAACATATATCGTGATATGCCATCGAAATTTCTTATATATCTCACTTCCGGCAGCTGTTGATCGTTTTAATGGCATTATATAACGTTTAATTACTTTTAACATTGTTCGATAATTACTCCAATCAGCATGAGATACGAATATATCTGCATTATTGGGTAAAATCTAAATAAAATAATGTTTTTTCGTATTAAATATAATTTTCATTTAGTTTTACTTTAATTAATGCTGAACAACTATCATGTCGTTCGACATTTGGTACACCTAAACGTGCAGCTAGATCACCGATTGATTCAACTACTTGAAATAGACTAAAATTGAGGAAGAAGAAAAAACAAATATTTTATTAAAGATAATCAATTTATTTACAAGAATCCAAGGGGATCATCAATTCTATGTCTTGGTTCACGTGGTGTATTTTGATTTCCATCAATAAGACCATTTAATTGAATAAGAAGTAAATTGACCTAAATAAAAACAAACATTTACAAAAAGAAATTAATCTTTCTTCAAATACTTGATGCCAATATTCATCATCGGGATAGGTTTCAATTTGTGTATATAACCAATCAAGTTGTATTTCAAAAAATTGTTTAAGATAATTACAAAATTTGACTTGGTTAACACAAACATCACTGATACTATTTTGCCATTGCCAACCAGTTAATTCTAGACAAGACAAAAGAAATGATATTGTTTATATTTTAATCTCGAAAAAATTCAAGCTCAAACCTCGTGTAAATTGTCCTTCAAGTAAACCAGCTGAATAAGCTTGATCAAAATTTGTTTGATTAGGTGAAGTTTTAATTTCTAATACTGACCAACCAGTTGTATTATATGTCTGATCCCAAAATCCAGTTGCTAATACATTATTTACACTTGCATCAGGTTCTTTATAAGCATTTGCTAATGCTGTAGTTATTTCATATTTTCCATTATTTTTCCAAATATGACCACGATATCGATGAAGTGATGGGTCATCATTTGCTAACGTTAATTTTAACGTTATAAGTGCAACAAACGTGAAATATTGTGCAAACATTGTTATCTAAAATAAAAGACAATGATTCGAATGGTAGCCGTTGATACATATATATATAGATGTTTAGTTAGTCGAAAGATAAGAAAAGAAGAGAAGATAAATTTGTTGGACTTTAAAAAATTACATTGGATATTTAAGAACTAATGAAAAATAGTTTATAATCATATTAATCACTTTTAATAATACAATGGATTTTAAGCTTTAAAAGGAAAACAAATGCAACATGTGTTATTTATTATTATTATATCAGCTGTAGTTCTACAAAATTTTATAATAAAATAAATTTAGAATATTCCGTTTTTAATGAATTTTTTTTTCTCGTTTATTACTTGTCTTCATTGAACATCAATTAATTATCTTCTCAAGTACCATTCATTACTTGTCAAAATATCAAGAACTTAAAGTCGGAAATGTTATTAGTTCGATTTTAATTATAGAAAAATGTCTATTCAAAATCTTTTTGTTTTTATTTGTTGACAAAAACGTCTTTATCATCACCGATCCATCGAAAGAATAAAAGAGGACAAATAATAAGCCAAAACAAAAAAAAAATTTGGAGGAAAGGGGTATGAGCAACAACAACAAACATGTATTGATCAATTAACTGAAAGCAAACAAATAAAATGACACATCGTTTTTTTTCCTATATATATATATATATATAATTATATTGTCTTTTGTCAAAGAGAAAAAAAATTCAAATTGAATAAATACAATCTCACCCTTAAATCAAAAAGTAAATTTCACAAAAAAGAAAAAACAATAAAATCCGTAGTGTCAAACAATAGGCACACAAGATATTGAGGTTTAGGACTTTGACAACATAAAAAGGAATGAAATATTCCAAATATGAGGGTATACAAGATATAAATTTTGATAACTCGTGAACAGAAATAAAAAACAAGTCATCACATACTCTCAAAGAAACTATGATAAATAGATAAATGAGCATCAACAACAGCTAGAATAGACTCTCTCTTTTTTTTTGTTTTATTTTTGCTTTTTATATTTTATAATAATGTACTTGAATATGATGATTTTATTGCTGCTGCAACTGGCATACCGGAACGATGAAAATGAACACATTGCCAACGAGTATCTTTCTTATGCCATACACGAGTTTCTTCAGTTCGAACACTTTGTGCTTGTCCATGACTAAATAGAAAAAAATATTATTTTTCCAAAACATTACAAATTCATTTTTTTTACCGATCAATATATTGAAGAAGTAAAACATAAGCTATACAAGCTGATTCATCTCCTAATGTATGTACAACTGGTGTTAACATTGTACAATTGATTGTTGGTTTACTTGCTTTAGCCGATAATACTAAATAGAAGAAAAGTAAAATTAAAAATATTATACAAAATATTCGAATAAAACAAGGATAAGGTTTCATTAAAACAAATTCACAACAACACACATATACAGATAAATTACCTGTATCAGAACGAGCAAATCTTCCTGAAAATAATTCGGGTAAATCATGATATCACAAAAGACAAATGGACAAAAGGTAGGTGAGGGTTTCTATCGGT
Source organism: Adineta steineri (assembly GCA_905250115.1). Lineage (NCBI taxonomy): Eukaryota > Metazoa > Rotifera > Eurotatoria > Adinetida > Adinetidae > Adineta > Adineta steineri. The sequence goes on from CAJNOI010000537.1 coordinate 32,216, forward strand.
ATTTTGTTATATTAATTATTTTTTACATACCTGTATCAAAATAAAATTTATGAAAATCAAGACCTTCAACAAGATTTCCTATAGTTTCAGGTTCAAAACAAGTTATTTTTGGATCGCATAGTGACCTAAATTCAAATTTTGATTAAGAAAAAACAAAAATATTTTCTACACTTACTTATACATTTCATAATCACTATTTGCAATAGCTTGTAATAATTGTTCTGTTACTTTTGTTATTTCTAAAGCTAATTAAGAACAAAAACAAAAGGATATGAGTTAAATTCATGTAACATATTATCCTATGTGATTTACGATTATAAATTAATTTCTTTAACCCAGTGTTATAAATAGAGAAGTTAAGAAGTGATAATAGGCGTGTGATAAGAATAATATAGCATCTCAGCTTTTATTATATTTGTGCTTACTTAGATTTTTTCCTACTTTTATAACGGGTGGTGTTGTCTTTTTAGCAACTATGAATCGATGTGTTTATTTCGTATAAACAAGGCAATAAACAAATTTATGAATATTCCACTTACTTAATCGATCAGTTCGTTCAATATCAATAGGATCGTCAATAGTTGCACTATTACTATCTGCTGATTCTTTGATAGCACTACTACCGCCACTTTGAGTTGCTGGTCGAGAACGACTACCTTTAAAAGAAAACAAAAGATTTTTTAGAAAAATAATGTATCAAATAAATTCCTATATATATCACTCTCAAACTTTGATTTCAAGCAAGAAAGGTGAGCACGCTTAAATGTATGGAAAATGTATATAAAACATAACAAAAGAAAAACAAAAGTTTGATAACAGTGTCAGAAAGTTCTACCTACAATTACAACAAATGCGAGCAATTGTGAAGAAGAAATACATTCAAATATAAATATATATATATATATAATAGACACGCGCGTACCTCCACTAGAAGAAGCTGATATAATCGGATTTGTAACTGGTGAAATGATTCCTGCAATAGTTGATGGTTTTTTACCATTTGTTGGTGGTTGTGTATTACCACCACTTCCTGTTGCAATTGTTCCTGCATCTAAAAATCGATCCATTCATTTTCCAACGATATTTATTTATTTTTTCTTTTTTGTCCATATAAACGCATGCCATTTATTTGTTTTCGCACAAAACGAATACGCGCACATATTCAAATCACAAGGTAAAGGGATTAAAATAAAACATATCTAAGATTCGAGCATGATTAATAAAATGACAAACATACAATAATTAACATACGGGGAAAAAAAAAGATATATAAATGAGAATAAGCAAGATGTATTTCATGCAACAGGGAGGGAATAAAACATAAAAAGATATATATATATATATTTATATATAATTTCCTCAGTTATTAAAAGAAGAAGAAGAAGCTCATTATTTAGTTTGAGAAAAAAATATTTTTTTTAAAAAGGAAAGTAAAAGACTGTCAATTTTAGGAATTAATTAATGTCATAATGTATTCTTTGGAGATAAATGTGTTTAGATTTCAATTTGAGCTCGCATCTGCTTCTAAATAAAGTACAGAGATATTTAACGAGAAAAGAAAAAAACAAATTAACAAAAATAAGACATTATGTTAAACTATTGCGAAGTTATGTAAAAAAAAAGAACATTAAATATGCATGGAATTCGCATTTTGAATAAAAAAAAAATAAAAATATATAACATATAACAACAAGATTCAAAGCATTTTAAGAACAGGCAGGTATATGAATCATACATGCAAAGATATCATACATTCATTATGAACTTACTAGGTATCAATGTACGATTGACAAACATTGTTGATAAAATGGCTCCCTTTAAATAAAAATTAATTGTTTTGAAAAGAATTTTGTAAATAGCTTACAATGATACAAGTTAAACAAAATAGAGCGAAAAACATGGTAAGTTACTCGAAAAAAAAGTAGGTAAATTATGATGTACAATGTTTTTTTACTTGTTCTTTCTTTATTAGTGGACACGTTTAGAATGATATATCAAGGTTATTTACCTTTAATTTTCGTCGTGCATTAAATTTACGTAAGCAGTCGACGGTTTCTTGCCGATGAATTGTACCAGCAACGCGTTCTCGTTGCTAAAAAATAGAAATATATAGAAAATTTTTGAGTTTATTTGATGCTTTTCTGTTGTTTCTCTCGGATGTTTTAATCGAATCAAGTATAAGAATGCTTGAATCTTCTTTTTTTCTTCTCCTTCTTCTCCTTTTTTGTCCCTTCTAGAAATAATGACTCTGATTTATTTTCCTTGTTTTCTTCCTTTTCTCTTCCTATAGTAAAAAACAGAATAGGAGAAAAAAAAAGGGAAAATGAGGCGCACCATTGCATTCTATTCGAACACTTTTGTCTTCTTATGCTATAAAATAATCGTTTCGACTAACATCCTCACATCATCAAACATTTTTTTTTCTCTTTATTTCCTAACTCATTCTCATTTATTGAGCAAATAAAATCGATAAATAGGCCATAAATAAATATCCGTATTAAAGGAAATATGACAAATCGTTCGAATGATTTTTCTATTTAACCAACTTACACAAATCCATGGATGTTTAAGAGCATCTGTAGCACTAATACGTCTACTAGGATTAATATTTAACATTGAATCAATTAAACGTTTTGCTTCAGTCGTGACTGTATCCCATTCAGGTGATGGATACTAAATAATACACATATATTCAATTAAAAAGATATTTATCGAAATTTATTTTATCTAATATTTACATCATAAGCGCCAGCTTTTATTTGATTATATAAACGATGTTGATCTTCATCCCAAAATGGTGGATAACCAACAAGAAGAATGTATAGAATAACACCTAAATATATTAAACAATAATAAATTTTCATATTTTTAATATATATATATAGAATCATACCGCATGCCCATATATCAACTGGTTTTCCATAGGGTTCTTTTTTAAGAACTTCAGGACTAAGATAACCTGGAGTACCAGCAAAGCCTATTCATTAATTTAATCGAATGATTATGTATAATCAATCAAATATTATTTTATTATACATACCATACCACTGTGTTTGTTCACCATTGACTTCAATAGCCAAACCAAAGTCAGCAAGTTCTTAAAAAAGAAAAAACAAGTATATTTCCAGATCAAATTACTTTTCGCATTGGAAATAAAAGAAAGAAAAAAAAGGTTCCGTTCATTTCCTGTTACGGAAATAATCTACATCAGTTTTCCTCTTATTAAATGAGAGGAAAATTGATGACCTTCAAAAATCTTGAAATGAAGTTTTCTTCTTTTTTCTCTTTTGACATTAATACTTACTGACAGCTGCTCCTTTTGTTTTACTAGCCAATAAAAGATTTTCAGGCTACAAAAAATAACGAAAATATAGACTAAAATCGAAAAAACGAATTGTTTTCTGTCTTACTTTTAAATCTCTATGTACAATATTACTTTCATGACAATGTCGGACAGCTTCAAGTATTTGTTGAATACAATGACTAAGAATAATAAATGATAAAAATTATTCATTAGATCAATAAATTCATACCTAGCATCTGCTTCACTATAAAATTCTCGTGCAACAATATCTTCAAATAATTCACCACCGGTGACTCTAAAATAATTAAAAATTATCATTACTATTATGAATTTTTTTAATATTATAATAAAAACTTACAAATCGAATACTAAGTAATGAAAACCTTCTTCCGAAATACTATCATGAAGACGAACTAAATCAATAATATGTAGATTTTTATAATTATTAATCAGAACAATTTACCAATATTAGGATGTTTTAATTGTCGACAAATACGAGCTTCTCTATCGAGTTTTTGATGATCTACATATATAATTAAATTTAGAAAGTTTTATATTGTTTATCCTAACTTCTCTAACCTCGGGTAGATAATTTTTTTGTATTAATAATTTTTGCAGCAAATTCTTGTGCGGAACTTTTTTGTATACATCGTCTTACAATTGAAAATGCACCTCTAAAAAATAAAATGAATATATATACATATTTTTTTCTTAATAGCATAGAATTGATTATAATCCATTATTAATGAATTTTTTTTGTTTCATACACGCTCTTATTTCATTCGGAACAAGTTTTCTTTTTTTTTTTTCTTCGATATTTTTCCTTGCCATAGGCTAAAACACCAACGCGTTCTTTTTGTTCTTGTTAACACTCCTCCATGGATGAACAGTTAGTCAACAACAAAAAAAAGAAATGTGTATTCAAACAATTGATTGAAGCTGTTCTACCAAGCCTACTGCCGGCCTGATGATAATGACTTTTTTTCTTCTTCTTCTTCTTCTTCTTCATGATCTTGTCGTTGCCTCAATTATGATAATATACGTTTAGTCTTAGTCTTGAACGACAACATATAACAGTGATCTGTTTTTTTTCATCGTAGTCAGTCACTAGTGTTAGTAGTAAAAGATGAGGTCAGAATACGAATGAGAAAGGGGAGGGAGAAATGAGAACGTCGACGACGACGATGAAGATGATGATGAAGAGAACGGGAGAAAAATAATATTCACGACATGCAAACGCGATTAATCAGGAGGGAGAGAGTAGCGGCATTCTATGAAGGTTCACCAGTGTAGCAACTACGGTGACAAAAGGGTTGATTGCAATTTAGGACTGGACTCGTGAGAAGAGACTGTCAATATTTTTTTTACATTTATTAACTTTATGAATTAAATAGATGGGGAATGGGACGTAAAAAAGATACGAAAAAACAAAATTGAAAGATAATGCATATATATATATAATGACTTACTTGCCAAGTTCTTCTTTAAGATCATATTCATCAGTAAAACGAGTAGATGTGACAAGTGCATTTGATATTGGTATATTATTTGTAACAGAGGCCATATTGATAATAGGAGTAGTTGAAGGAGGCGACACCTTTATATTATTATCCTTCTTAGTAGTGCTGTTGTCGTTATTGTTTGTATTATTATTAATAGTATTGAGAAATTTGTTGAATAGAGTACTATTATATTTCATACAGTTAATACAATAAAACTTGATTTTGATCGGCTATATAAAATTGAATAAATAAATGGAGGTGGACGTTGGGTCATCATCGTTGTAAAGTTAGAAATATATTAGATCAGCATGAGTATGTTAGTGATATAAGTTGCATAAACGCGACAAAACGAACAAGACTCTCGTTGTTTGTCGCAATAGTAAAAGCGGCAGCAGTAGCAGTTATAGAAGAAGCTTATTTCTGGTCGACGACACACGCAGTAGCAGACCCCGATGTCGATTCAGGTGGAGAGAAGACAGACCGAGCGAAGAAAAGACGAAGAAGAAGAAGAAGAAGAGAAGAAGAAGAAGAAGAAGAGAAAGATGAAGAAGAAGAAGAAAAAACAGCAGTTGTAGAAAAGTAGTAACAGCTAAAGAACGAGTAAGCAACTAAACGCAAGATGATTCCTAACCAGTCAGAGATAGGAAGGAAAAGAAAGAATGGAATGGCCGCTTGGGATACACACGAATGCACAGTCACGAGCTAAATAATCATTAAATAATATCATATTATAATTTGTTTGAAAATGAAAAAACGAAAGTTAAATATTTAGCAGAATTGTTTCTTACTAGTCGAATAATACAGATGTTTTTAGTAGATTGTGTTTCAAATCCATAAAAAGAAGACTGAAATCTTTTTCATTGGTTTGTTGTTCTTTACCAATAGAAAACTTTCTCTCGAAAAAAAGAAAAGAATTTATTTTTTTTCCCCTCCTATGTGTCAAAAATAAAATGATTGAAATTATTTGTAACAATTGTCGTAGTAAAAGAAAAAAACTTCTTATTAAATATAATTCAAATGATATAATTGATGGTCTCAAAAAAACCTAACTACTACCATCTAGACTGACTGACTGATACAAAAGCAGAAAAAAAATTGTATTAAAAAAAAAAGGGGTGTAAGTAGTTCTTTTGTATTCTCTAATAAAAATCCTTTGAGAATTCCTAATCATCTTTCTGTATATTCAGATCTTTTCATTAAAAATTCGTCATAACATATCGGAAACATTTATATTTCATAATAGATTATTTTAGATGACATTTTCAACGATAATATTACTCTTGCTGATTATAGTTTTGTAGTAGAATCAATTTTTATGCCATTAATCAATTTTATTTCTTCTTCTTTTTTTTTGTTCTTCAGAGAAATTCATCATAATAGAAATGATTATTGAATTTTATTATTAATAGAAAAATTTCAAGATTTTTATTTTAATTAAAACTTTGTTTCTATATATACATAATAAATTTAATAACGTGACATAGGTTCACGTATGATATAACCATGACCATGAGTTGGATACATTGGTTGAGCTGCAGGAACGTAAATAATTCGATCACTGAAAAGGAAATAATGAATATTTTTTATTAAATAGAGAAAAAAAATGAGTTTCTTCTTTTTTTTTACCGAGGTGGACGGCTACAAGGTAGACAACAACAAAGTAAATTAAGTGGAATACAGCATAAACAAATATCTATTGAGTCGGAACATGGACAAATATCCGGCTAAAATATTGAATAAATTTAAAAGGTTATATTTATGAAACCTTGTTAATTAATAAGAATCCCAACAGATTTACTGATTAGTAATTATATTTTTAAATTTAGAATAAAGGAAACCATGTAAATTCAATCATAGTTAATACTGATTCTACGATTTCGAAGATGCCTCAAATGTTTTATCTATTTTTTTGTATGTTGACTAATATTAATATATTCTCCTCTTCGATATTTTTTTTTCAAAATTGTTACATTACGATTGTAATAGAAACAAGCCGAAACCTTAAAAAGATGAAATTAATTATTGAGTTTTTATTTTAATCGAAAAATATTGAACAAAGATTGAGAAAGAATATCTTATTTTGTCATTTTTATTTACGTACAATACACATAATATGCACTCGTTCGTTATTGTTGCTTATTGATGTAGAAAAAAAAACTAAAATAAATGATGAATAATACAAAAGCATTAGAAAAGAGCCAGCTTTCTATTTCGGCTCGTATATGCAATTTGTTTTTCTTTCTATTCATTCTTTTCGTTAATATATCTGTACTCTCTTTCTTATTACTTAATTATAGCTCTATTTAATATACAATAATATTCGATTCTTATTTTTGACATCAATTTCATTTATCTCATTCATAATAATAAGTATGTATTTTTCTTTCTATCAAGTCACAATCAGAGAACAAAAAAAAACTGACACATTATATTATTATTTTAGACGTACATGAAAAA
>CAJNOI010000538.1:0-39394 GCA_905250115.1 Adineta steineri
TTTTTTTCTTTTGCAACGTGTAACTTGCGCGTGTATGTCGACAAAAGAAAGAATGGATGAATTTATATAGTGTAATGGCGTCGTTCGATACAGAAAGAAAAAAAAACTGCCACTACCAACATTAACTCGACACGTAATACTATCATCATCTTTTTTTTTTCAACCTTTCTATCCCCCCCCCTTCTCGTTCTTTCTTTCTTTTACTTGTTCTCTTTTCTCGAATCTTAACGACTATAACAAATGATGACGACACGAAACGTCATTATGTTATCCATTTACCAAGTGCAAAACAACAACAACATCAACAAAAAATATAGACAGAAAAGAACATATACATGCACTTATAACTAAAGAAAAGAAAAAGAAAAAGGGTTTCAAGGTATACCAATATATTTAATGACTCATAGTTGAAGGCTTTTTTTTCTCTCTCTCTCCCTGATTTTGTTTATGTACGTTCTTATCGGACATTACGTACACATTTGTCAAAGTTAAAAAAACAGTAATTTCATCATCCATATTTTTTTGTTATTTGTTTTTCTCTAGGTTGGGATATACGTCATTTAGAACATAACGTTATTTATTGGGATATTGTTGTTGTCACTACATTGGACATTGTTCAAAAAGATGCTTATGATGCTTTAATACAACAACGTTCAACAATTAATCGTATACCACTTGGTGTCGACTATCTCGTCATTACTGATCCTGGCAAGATTGGTAAGAGATATTATGTCATCTTGATTGTGATTGTGCTTCTTCAAAGAAGAAGACACTCACACACATAAGCATGTTAAGTAACTCGGCATAGTACGATGATATAATAGAGACATATACACACATGCGCTTCGATCATTTTCAATGGATTTGAAAGAAACAAATTCATCTTGTTCCCAATGCATCATCTCGTTCTTTCTTTTCTTCTTCTTCTTCTTCTTCTTCTTCTTTACATAATCAAAAGAAGGGAAATGTTGTAACAACACATAAAAGTGACTATAGTATGGCGATTATTAGCATTTGACTAGTGATAGCTTGATTTAGACATAGTACATTTTATGTAACTATTCTCAACTAACATCTTCCTTACAATAGACATCAGATTCGAAAGTAACTTACATGAGCGATCCATCGTTCTTGATTATGTAATTTGTAAGGAATCATAATCATGTTACGAAATAGAATGAATGTATAAAAAAAAAAGAAAGAGTCAAACACTTGCTACTGCTAAATGGACGCGTCGACGTGGTTTACGTAATTGACTGAGGTTATGTAAAAAAAAAAATGAGGAAAAGAGAAGTGACGTTGTCATCAAGGACAAGGTCATCGATTCAAGATAATATTTCTTCTACTCTTTAGGCAATGGCGGAAGTACAATGCATGCAATGCATGTACTTGAACAGCAATATGGTTGGGAAATTTTACGACAAAAACGTATTTTACTCATTCATGCTGGTGGTTATTCACAAAGAACACCAACAACAAGTTGTCTTGGAAAAATTTCTACTAGTATTCCGAAAGGTGCGATAGAAAAAAACTTAAAGAGAAGAATATCGAAAGGATACATATAAGAATCAAACAAAAGAAAATAGTTCACGCATGATTAAGTGCGAGCGAACTAAACTAACTTGTGATGATATTAATAGAACAAATAGATGAGGTAAAAGGGTAGATATCAAGGATTTATATAATCAAACTCTTTTACCCCAATTGTTTGTTGTTGAAAAAAAAACAGGATTCATATTTGATTTTATTATTCAGGATGGCCAACATATGATTTACTTGATATTAAATTAGCTCTTTATTCATTATTTCCTGCTCGTATGCCTCATGGAGGTGTTCTTCTCTGTTCATCCGATACAATTGAATTATTTGATGAATCTCATACACATACTGATTGGCAATTAACAGATGATTTTGTTGCATTTGCACATCCATCATCACTTTCAGTTGGTACACAACATGGTGTTTATGTACTTGATCCAACTGATAAACGAAAATGTATTTGTGTTTTACAAAAACCAACAATCGAACAAATGAAAACACATAAAGCCATATGGTGTCATGGTGAAGAAGAATTTGTTTATACTGATAGTTTATATTATTTTAATATGAATGTTGCTCAACGTTTAGCTGAAGTTTATCGTCAAGAACATAATATTCAATGTGAAATTGATTGTTATGGTGATTTTATGAGTCCATTAGGTATATGTCCATTACCTCGACCTATCGACAAAGAGAATGATCATAATCATCAACAACAACATATACGATTAAAACAAAAAGTTTATGATGCTTTACTTGGATGTCATTTACAAGTTATCATATTACATAAATCATCATTTAATCATACAGGTACAAATGATGAATATCTTGATATATGTTGTGGAAATGGTAAAACGGGTCATGAAATATTTGATGCTTTACAATTAGAAAAACATATTGGTTGTAAAGTATTTGATGAAGGTAGACATGATGCAGTCGATTTTTGGCATGGGTAAGAATCTTAAATTTTTTTCTATACATTTTAAATTCTAAACAAATAATCAATCATATTAACAATTTATAATAAAAAATCTTTCCTATTTAGTATTCTTCCAGCATTACCTCATGGTGATACATTACATCATCAACCATCTGCTCCTGATGTTCATGGTTGTATTATACATAGTTTTATTCATCCAAAATGTCGATCATCAAAACGTTCATTACTTGAATATTGTTGTATTGGTATACCAATACAAACAGGTGAAAATACCATATTAAGTAATATAACATTATTAACATATTCAGATTTACATGAAAATATTCTTCAAATTCCATCAAATATAATTATACAAACAATACCATTAAATGATGAACGTTATGCAACATTTGCATTTGGTTTTCATGATAATATGAAAGCAACATATAATAATGATGAAAAATTAATGTATTTCGGTCAAACACTTTCGACAATAGCTACAAAACTTCATTGTCATATAGATGATTTATTTGATAATGAAAATGAGAAATCTTTATGGACATTAAAAATTTTTCCTGTTACAAAAAATCCGAATGAATCATTTGAGAAAACTTTAAAAATAATTTTATTGAATGATTTTATTAAATCAAAACAAGAGTATGTATCAATTAAAGAAATTCTTAAACAACGGAATATATCAGCAATAATTCATTATCGATCAAATTTAATTAATTGTACATAAATAATGAACAATTTTCAATCTAATCTCGCATTCCGTCCATATATATTGAAATGATGACGGTTTTCTTTTTCCTTCTTTTTTTTGCTCAAATGGAAACGCTTTTTGTCACTAGATGATCTATATTAAAATAAATAAACTCAATTTAATATATATATATGTCTTGATTTAATTTTAGTGCAGAATAGTTTTATAAGGTTCATTTTTTGATATTGCAAGAATTTTATGCGACAACAAAGAAAATAAAAATTTTCTGTTTTGATTGTTTTAACAAGAAACATCACTCTATGCAATTAATAATTCATAAGATAACGACGGCAAAACAAACAACACATTATATGTAATCTATCGTTGCCTAAGAAAAACAAAGAAAAGAGTGATGTCTATTAAAATATAGTGTGAACCATTGATGATACGTCTCATCGCGCGTTCAATGTGTTAAAGAATAAAAGTATATACATTACGACTTTATAATAACAGTTTTGATCGAAAATTGTCTAAGAACTATAATGAAGACTAAATCATAGATCTTAGAAAATAGCTTACACTTCTAGTAAACATTTTTATTACGCGAAGTAAAAGATAGCCACTCTGGAATCTATTCTGTCAGTTGAAGAATGTGTTTAAAGTATTATTCAAGACTAAATTATAGTTTCCAGATGATAAATCATGTTTCATGCATATGTATTTTCTCCTATATTGCTAGATATTAAAAATGTAACGTTGTTTGAACATAACATAATTTTATTTTTGTTTTGACTCTTGCTCTTCGTCTTAATTTTTTTTTCTTTTCACATTCTATATCATCTTCGAGTGTATAAAAAAAACGAAAGAGACATTAAACGTGCAAGGATTATGATAAATAAGAAAAGAAAACGAACATAAACAAGAGAAGAATGTTGAATTATTCAAAACATAATGCTTAATCATAATCACCTAAAAATATCAAAGAATGGTTTTATTTTTTGTTTTTAATTTAAATCAAATTAAATCTTACTGTAATCAATTTTTTCAGCATCTTCATCAACATTTAAATTTTGAAGATCAACTTTATATCGAAGAATACCTCCAACACCACCAAATCCACGAACAAACTGGGAACCTTCTTGACTTTTATCAGTAACAATTTCCAGTGTGGCACCTTTAATTACCAACAAAAAACAAATATTAGAAAAACAAAAATTGTATATTGAAGTTTTTTTCTTACCGAAATTTTTATAATTATTTGCATACCATTCTAATAAAGGCATTTCTTCAACATGTTCTAATTCAACTCCTGATTCTTTATCTTGAAAATGTGATTTCTCTTTTTCTTGATCAGCACGTAAATATAAAACTTTTGTTTCTTGTGTCTGTGGATTTCGTAAAACATAGCGCATAACATCGAAATTTTCCCAAACAATTAATGTTTCAACAGCACCCATTTCAAGGGCTTTCAGTGTTTCATCAATACCAAAACAATATTGTCCAGAATCTTTTGATACTTCATCAAAATATCGAGAAATTAATTTTTTTTCTTGAATAAATTTCACATCACCAAGTGTTTCAGCTGCTAATTCAATAGCTTGATTAAAACCATTTTCACCGCCATAAGATATATCAACTCGTTTAAGTACTTTAACTTGTAGACGTTGATCAAACATATCTGATTGATGAAGTTCAGTTTTAAAATCAGCTAAACCAGCAAGAATTAATCCTGATACATTGACTTTATCATCTGTTATAAAGCATTGTACAGCTGTTTCAGCAACTTTTCGAACATAGTTATGACGTTTTTCCATACGAAGTCGAGCAAATCGAAGTGCACTTTGACCACCACGACCATGTTTTTTCGGTAAATCAACTGAAAATTTTGTTATAACTTCTCGTGAATTGCCTTGTAAGGTACCGAATAATGCACCATTACCATCCATAATAATAAAACCAAACCGAGAATCATCAGCTAATAATGCTTGTAATGCCTTTTCGAAAAGAAAACAGATATATAATAATAATTCTATAATTTTTCCAGAGAAAAAAGAATCCGAGAGAATTTCTCTATGGAAAAGAAGATTTTTGATTGATTTATAGATGAAGAATAGAAATTACAAACGAGAATTATAATAGAATCTTTCAACTATAATATTTTTTAATAAGAAAGACAGACAATAATTTGATATAACTAATAAAAAGTAGATATACATTCAAATTTAAATTGACTCTACAGCAAAAATCTGTTTTCGATGTTTTTTTGACCCCGCGAACATACAATCAATCAGACAATTTATATTTACTGAACTCTTTTCTACACTTAGACAAATTTATATCATTGTTTGAAAACATACTTCAGTATGAAATTTATTGTCACATAGGTAAAGTGAAGTATTGATTGGTTTAAAAGGTTCGAAGTCAATGTTAACTTTTTTTTCTTTACCATCATCTGTTACTATTGTACCACAATAGATAACAAGTCCATTGTTTGGTACTATAAATAAGAGAATATTTCATCATGTCATTCAATACTAATAATAATGAACCTTTATTATAAAGTTTAAGTCGAGCTTGTACTGAAGTAATGGCAGAAAGGACAGATAATCGATTAACACGTGATTTGATATTGGATGCTGTACCGTATTCATCTGCGAGCATTTTAGCTATACGTGGTATTTGATCACGAGGTGGAATAATTAATGATATCATACTTGTGCCATTGCCTCTAGCTGCTTCTAAACTTTTAATTAATTTTTTAATTTTCCATATTTCGACATTTTTGTCTGATGATTCTTGTGGCTGTTCGGCCATACAGTCGATGTTATTAACACCGGGATCTTAAACAGACGCACTATAAACAAAAAATATATAATATTAGTAATTTGATTCAGTATGATTATATATATAATAAAATAGAAGAGTTGATTATTTCAACAACTAGAAATATTTTTTGTAATTTAGAAATAACATGAAAGAAAAAAAAAGCATGACACAAGGCTCGTGGCGCAAGTTTATCAATCGATGATTAAGATACCAGTATTGAGTAGTTGAAAAAGACTTTTTGAAATTTATATATTTGAAATAAAAATTTTAAATTTATAATTTAAGTAAAATTCTTTATGTTGAAATAAATATTTTTACATAAAAATTTAATTTAAAAGATTGAAAACTATTGACAGATGGAGTTAGTTTATGGACATGTGTATATAATTTAAATCAAATATATGTGAATGGTACTTTTTATTACTTTAACTGGTCATCTATTTCAATCAATTTTATTATAGATAATATATTGAATATTTATTACGAAAGTTGTTTATTTTCACAAGTTTTTTCTTTTATTTTATAATAGTATTCTGATACTAAAAATAATTCTTTTTATTTGAAAACAAAAATATATTTTTAATCTGATTTGGTCCATCCAACAAATGTTCCATCATCGGATCGTTGTATAGTTCGTACTTCAACAATAGCTTGACGATCGATAGGACCATAGATATGTGGAAAAGGTAAACGAAATACAGATGATTCTTCCCATTTAATTGGTGATGGTGGATTTTTTAATTTTGTCATATCAATAACAAGTAAAAGATAATCACCAGGAACATTTCGATAATATTGATTAGCTACTTTAATCATAAGTTCATCACCTGATGTACAGTGAATAAAACCTTCTCTGTCATATTCAGCAGGTAAATAGGGTAATTCATCTGGCCATGAATACCAACGTGAAGCAGGTGCAAGATGATAGATAAGACTCATAGTAATGCGTATATGTTTAGTTAGTTTCTTTCTCTTTCTTTATGTTTAGTCCACGTATCCATTAGAAAAGAACGAAGAATGATCCAATAAAAGTATAAATGAAAATGAGTCGCCAGTTCTAAGATATATATGTCGAAGTCAAGTTAGAAACTTATTCTAATAGTATGTAATTTTGCCTTTAAATATTTTATTAATGAATAAAGCTCGAACTATTCAAACGACTATTTTATAATTTATTGAGCACAATTAAAGTCTCAATTATTCACTAGAAAAAATAGACAACATTAATAAATGATCCATATTTATTTGTACATAGTTTCTTGCTATTTCATATTTCAAATGTGAACATTTACGTACAACATAAGATACTCATTTTATTTGTTGCATCTTATTTTTTTGATTTAATAACGGATTCTAAAAAAATTTTAGTCTATTGACGATATTTGAGCGTCAGATTGTCATAACACTCTTATATGAATTTCTCGACTTTTGATAAATTTCATCCTTTAAGCTAGGATTCACTATTCGAAAGCTGTACTTCTCATTAGAAAAATTTCTTCATAAACTTAAACAGAATGAATCTTCCCATATTAACTCCTGTAAACATTTAAACAATATATCCTGTATTGACTTTATAAGAGGTTGTTGATAGTGTTATGGATTACTTTAATTATAGCTTGATTTTTTGGTATAGCGATTTTTTAGGGCTAGCCCATCGTTTGTGATATATTTGAGGGATACGGAAACTCATTTTTTATCGTTTGATTGTGTTTCTGAGAACTCCGTACCAGATGTTGTGGACCAACAATAATAGAGTCTGATGGCAACGGCTGTCGTGAATATAGTTTCCGATCTGAATTCGTATAGTTGTTATTTATAGTAACTTTACATGACTAGAATTCCTATCGGACCTCATACGATTTTACGTTTGGAACAAATCACCTGAGTAGTATAAAATTATCACCGTTATAACTCTCAATATTTTCTCTTGTTGTTGGTATACTTTACTTTTCTCTCTTCTTTGTTCATCACCTATATATATTATATATAGACATACATCTGCGCCTCGTAACACGATTCGGTGTGTACATTTTTATATATGTATACAAAAAACCTATACGATCGTTTCACGAGCTGACAGCATGTAAGCCATAGAAAAAAGTGAAGTGTAAGGACAAAGCAGATGTCGCGCTTTGTACCTCTACCGAGAAGTTTCTTTTTATAACATACCAAAACATAAACACAATGGCTGAAAATGGTTCATCAACACGTGAATTAAATAAACGACATCGAAGTACTAGTAAAGAAAGGGAACATCGTCATCATCGATCACATCGTGATGGAAATGAAAAAAAGCATCGACATTCATCACCTAAAAGATCATCAAAATCACCTGAACCAAAACGTCGACAACCTGATGAAATTACTAAAGTTAAAAGATCCAATCATGATGATAAAGAAGATGAAAAAACTGTAGGCAATGGAACAACAACAAATAATGATGAAATTAATAATAGAAATATTAAAACAAAGCAAGTTCCACTTTCATTGGAAGAAATGGTTGAAAGAAATAAAAAAGAACAAGAAGCAATTTCAAAGCCGAAATTTTTAACAAAACAAGAACGTGAAGCTGAAGCATTACGACGTAGACAAGAAGAAGCTGATTCTATTCGTAAACGCAATGATGAATTACGTAAGAAACATGCTGAATTTAGTAAAGAAGGTGAACAAGCAGCAATTAAAGATGATCGAGAACGTGAACGACGTGAACGTGAACGCAATCGTCATCGAAATGATAAAGAAGAAGAAAAAGAACAACCAAATGCCGATGGAGAACGTGAAGAAGCAGCTGTTAAAGAACGATATCTTGGCATTACTAAGAAAAAACGTAAAATTCGTCGTTTAAATGATAAAAAATTCGTATTTGATTGGGATGCTGGTGAAGATACTGCTGTTGATTATAATCCAATTTATAAAGAAAAACATGAAATACAATTTTTTGGTCGTGGTCATATAGCCGGTATTGATATTAATAAACAAAAGAAAGATCAATCAAAATTTTATGAAGGTCTTCTTGAAGAACGTCGTACACCAGGAGAAAAAAATCGAGAAACAGCTCGTTTAAAATCTGATCAAGATAAAGATGAAAAACGTCGTCATGATGAACGTCATTGGTCTGATAAAACTTTAGAAGAAATGGCTGATCGTGATTGGCGTATATTTAAAGAAGATTATTGTATAACAACAAGAGGTGGAAATATTCCACATCCATTAAGATCATGGGAAGAAGGTAATCTTGAAAAAGGTATTCTCGATGTTATTAAACTTGCTGGCTATAAAGAACCATCACCCATTCAACGGCAAGCAATTCCAATTGGTTTACAAAATCGTGATGTTATAGGTATTGCCGAAACTGGTTCTGGTAAAACAGCAGCATTTCTTATTCCTTTACTTGCTTGGATTCGATCATTACCAAAAGTTGAAAGATCGATTGATGCTGATAATGGACCATATGCACTTATATTAGCACCAGCTCGTGAATTAGCACAACAAATTGAAGAAGAAGCAGTTAAATTTGGTAAACCATTAGATATTAGTGTTGTTTCACTTATTGGTGGTTTATCTCGTGAAGAACAAGGTTTTAAACTTCGTCTTGGTTGTCATATTGTTATAGGTACACCTGGTCGTCTTTTAGATGTACTTGAAAATCGTTATTTAACATTACAACAATGTAGTTATGTTATTATGGATGAAGCTGATCGAATGATAGATATGGGTTTTGAAGGTGATGTTAAAAAGATTCTTGAATATTTACCTGTTACAAATCAAAAACCTGATAATGAACTTGCTGAAATTTCAAAAAATTTTTATTCAAAAGATAAATATCGTCAAACAGTCATGTTTACAGCTACAATGACACCAGCTATTGAACGTTTAGCTCGAACATATCTTCGTCGTCCAGCATCGGTTTATATTGGTGCAGTTGGTAAACCAACTCAACGTGTAGAACAAGTTGTTATTATGTGTTCAGAAAATGAAAAACGTAATAAATTAATTCAAATTCTTGAACGTGGTATTGAACCACCAATTATGATATTCGTTAATCAAAAGAAAGCTGTCGATGTTTTGGCTAGAGGTTTAACTAAAAAAGGTTATAATCCATGTTCATTACATGGTGGTAAAGGTCAAGAAAGTCGTGAATTAGCTTTAGCACAATTAAAACAAGGTCAAAAAGATATTCTTGTTGCAACAGATGTTGCTGGTCGTGGTCTTGATATTAAAGATGTTTCACTTGTAATAAATTATGATATGGCCAAGACAATTCAAGATTATACACATCGTATTGGTCGAACAGGTCGTCAAGGAAAAGCAGGCAAAGCAATAACATTCTTAACCAAAGAAGATGCAGCTGTATTTTATGAATTAAAAGAAGTTATACTTGAATCTCCTGTATCACAATGTCCACAAGAATTACTTAATCATCCTGATGCACAACATAAACCTGGAACTGTAGTTACTAAACGTAACAAAACTGCTATTCTTTGTACTTAGATCAATAGATTTGATCTATTATTTTTTTGTCCTGTATTTATGTATTCTGTTTTTTTTTCGTTTCATTATCGTTCATTGTTAATAACAACATAATTCATGAATAAAATAATGACGTATGATGTTTCTTTTTCTTTCAACTAATTTACTGATAAATATTTTGGAAGACAGAATTCTGTTTCTCATTTTTATATGATTGATAGTTCAATACAGAATCAAATTTTGATATAGTATCATTCTAAATATTTAACATCGTTACAATTTGGATTAATGTATGATACATTAACAGAATCTTAAATTTCTCGAATTCAGAAATCTAATGTTACAATCAGCTGTACAACAATCATAATTACGACTACCATTGATATTATAGAGAAATTGTCTTACTTTGTACTACATTCATCAAATAACTTAAGTTGCTATTACGGACGTAGTTGTACGGAAGATTTAGTCTTGTAATCATCTATGCTCAATAGTAATAGTAAATTCACAAGTGATGATATCCTCGTTAGACATGTTATCTATTTATATGACAAACAAAAGTATTATTTAATTTCTTTTACCGATGACAATACAAAAGATATATATGAATATAAATAAGTTTCATTGAAATATTATTTAATAAGATTGAATTATCTTAGAATATAATACAATCTATCTTCATCCTTTTCAGACCGATCAAAATCTATTTTCTTTCTCTAAACAACAGTACTAAGAGTAAAGAGTCTAAAAGATTATTTAATTATTATGAATAATTTTATCAATGATACAAATACATCAGTTACATTATGGGACAACTTGACATTTTCTTAATATGTAGAATATTTTCTTTAGGAATAAACGTTAACTATTAAATTTAAAGCTAATTTCTTATGCAAACAAATAATTAGAAAATATATTATCAAGAACGAAAAATATCGGATCTCATAATCCGATTTTTCTCTCATGATTAGTTTCAAGTATTTATCAATAAACAACAAGCTATTTTTATATTGCATGGCAAACTAGTATATGCTTCATACTATATTTAGCTTTATAAACTTAAAGTGTATTTCTAATCTGACAGATTCCAAGTAATTATGATTGAATGTTTCTTCCAAAGAATTTGTAAAACGATTTCATTTAAATCCACTTTTCATTTTTGGAATAAAAACTATGCTTCATCACTTAATAATTATTGACGAGTGATTCTATTTTTACTCTATCATCTATTTGATGATCTTCGCCTCTTAAAATAGCAGTTATTGCATGTAAGATAATTACTGTATTTATTTATAGAACTGTATGCCAAAAAAAACATTCCGTCTCGAAGGGTTCACAACTAGCCTAGTGCTAAATTCTATCTTTAGTTGATTCTAATTAATACACAAAAATAGGTTTTACTATTAAATATTTAAGATTATCTGTCTAACAACAATTATACTTTTATCTATTGCAAAAAATCGATATGTTTTCTTCGAAAGATATTTTTATTTGGAATGAGAGTCGGTAGTTCAATAAAATACGCCTATAATTTCTTCTATGATTAATTGTATCAATGCTCAAAACGTGAGTCTTTTCTTAGCCTGAATATTTTTGTATAATTAAATTAAGCTAATACTTTCCTATACTTGAATTTCGATATTACAAACATCGATACGAAACGTCTTTTATATTCATGGATTTCTTCTTCTTTTTTTTTGGGGTTATTTCTTTTTTAATCGTATCGATAATGTGCGTTAATAGAATATTGACCGAAAATGCTGATGTACTTGAATATGTAGAATGCGAAAATAATCAAATATAGTTATTTAGTATCGGAAACGCAGAAAAAAAAAGAAAAGATAAAATAGATCGCATAGCCGTTCATAGTAGATCTCGATCATAAAAAAAGGAACGAGCAATCGATAGCTAGATAAGAATAATAGAACTATACACAATCAGTTGTTATATAGAGGGTGTTCCAAAGTCATAATCATTTAAAAAATTCATTCGTCAAATAATATCAATAATTGCTCTATAGAACAAAATCGTAAGTTGTTGTTTTTTATCAATTTTATAAATACTGTCTTTGACATCGATACTAAAATTTCGATTTTCAAAAAAAAATGTTCTTATTTATTGTATTCTTCAATAAAAAGAACTCCGGAAAACGAGAAGCTATAATAATGATCCATTTGTTAGTGATGATGTCTTTAAGTCTACTATAAATTTTCTTTGAAGAATTGTGCGGATGCTAAATCTGTCTGCAAAAAAAAGATTACTATCTACTCTTTCAAAGATAATCCATAGTTGACTTAATGAGGGACAGATCAATTATATTCTGTGCAATCATTTCAAATCTAGATGTCAAAGGGCAGTATTTATAAACTTAATCAATATGGAAAAAAATTGTTTGATGAATTAAAGAGATAAATGAATTTGTCAAGTGATGATGACTTTATTTCGATATTTTTGTTTTTTATTCTATTATCTAGGATTGATATTTTGAATAATAATGGAACCAAATATAACATTTTCTGATCAAACACATAAAATTATTATTCCATCCCCTCGACCAACTGGTGATCGTACTGGTCTATATATTCTCTTATTATTATTAAGTCTTCTATTTATACTTATTTTTTATTTAATTTATAATTTTATAGCATATAAACGTTATTCTTATTCTCAAAAGAAGAAACTTGAAATAGAAAAACAATTCAATGATCGTTTATTAGCTGTTCTTAGTCAGTGTAATGAACAACAACAACAACAACAACAACAACAACAGCAACAACAATCAATGAAACGTTCACATTCATATGAACAATCAATAATTTCGTCAAATGATGCTCCATTATTAATTACAACTTCATTAAATAATCAAGAAAATTTTAAATCAATAAATAAATCTGTTTCAAATCAATATCATATTACAAATCAACTTGTTTCTGATCTTTAAGAGAGAAAACAATATATATCTATATATATATATAATTTTTCTTTTTTTTGTGTTTCTTTTTTATGTTTATGAAAAGATGAAAATAGATAAAATTTTTTCTTTTATGGTATTTTTTCTGGTACAGAAGAAAATTTAACGTTCATTTGTGATATCATTCCTCTCGTTGAACGGCTAGTATTATTAGTTGGTGATAATTGATCAAGTTTACCATCAACAGTTTTTAATAATATAAATATATTTTCCATAGTTTGTCCCATATCAACAATTGTATTTTCAACACGTTGCATTCGTGCAAGAACAGTTGATTTTGCACGATCGTCAGTTGTTCCTGTAATTTGTTTACCAATAGTATGTTCAATTCTAAATTAAAGAAATCAATATATATGTAAAAGAATAACTAAAAATAGATAATTCTTTACTTTCGTTGTAATTCTTTTATTCTCATCATCATATTAATATGTCCATGAGAATATTGTTCAAGCACATCACGTACATCATATGGTTTTCTTGCTAACTATAAAAAAAGAATAATCAATTGCAAAATTGTTTTTTTTGCTTTTTTGTTTTACTTGAAATCGATTACGAGCAACAATTAATTGCATTTTTCGTACACATCGTATCATTCTTTTATGATCTTCAGTTAGACTAGAAGAAACAAAAAAAAGCGATAATTGTAATAATTAGTTACGAAAATTGAATATATAACGGAAATAGAACATCACCCGCGTCTTCGATTTCCTTTATATATATGTATGTGACATGATTCTTCGATCATAGAGTTCATTGTATTAATATAAAAGCAGATATGTCGAATTATCTCATATAAACTTATTTCGTTAAACTCAAAGAATAGATTCATGAACTAAGATACTTCGAATGTCAATCAAATTATCACCTGGGATAAAAATGATGTTAGCTCTTTTCTTTTTTTTAGTAATATAATATTTTTCTATCAGTTTATCATTAAATAGATAGAGTTTGTTTTCAGTGCGTGATAAGAAAATTTTACAATAGTTTATATTCTTCGTCGTCGAGAGAAATCTCTTTAGCATAATAATGAAAATTATTTAAACATTTTTCTTTTTCTCTTATTATTACATGCAAACATAATTATATTCCGACAAACTAATTCAATGAATTATTTTATCTAATCAGGATATAATGAGAAAGAAAGGTAAGACAAACGATTTTGTTTTGTTTTGTTTTCAATTACTTACGAACAAAGTTTAATTGGCTCTTCTTCAAAATCTTCATCATCATGATCATTACTAGACAATAAATAACAACCTTTAATAGATCAAAAATTTCTTCTGGAAATTTCGATAAATTTACTTTTCTAAACCTGTTGTATTCAATGTTGATGATGTTGAACCACGTGTATCATTTAGTTCAGGTGATTGTAATAAATGAGGTGAAGGAGGAACTTGACTATTTCTTTTTGCACGATTTTTTCGATGACTAGTTGATAAACGTAAATATCGAAGTTTTTCAGCGGTTTTTTCTATAAAATAAAAGTTTTTCGAAGAAAAAAAAAATAAAAATTTATACCACTAA
Source organism: Adineta steineri (assembly GCA_905250115.1). Classification (NCBI taxonomy): domain Eukaryota; kingdom Metazoa; phylum Rotifera; class Eurotatoria; order Adinetida; family Adinetidae; genus Adineta; species Adineta steineri. The sequence continues at coordinate 14,956 of CAJNOI010000538.1, forward strand.
ATGTTTGATTATTTGGTGAGAATGTTTTATTATTTGATGGTACTGTATTTTGTTCAGTAACACGTAAATACATATTCCATGTGGCAACACATGTTGAACCGGGTGCACTTGCATAGACACGCCATGCAGCTTGAATTAATGTTGCTGCTGCTGGAATTTGACGAGAAAAATGTTTTTGACGTTGTTTTTGTTGAACTTTCAATGCAAAACCAGAACCAAGTATACCCTTAATTAATATTTCGAAATAAAATTTCCAATTAATATAATATAAATACTTACGGCAGGTAATGCAAAGAATGATATAGCAAAAATAGCAAAACACGCAGCGATAATCTTTCCAAGCCTTAAATATTTCAAAATAAATAGATAAGTTTTCAAGTATAACTATTGTCTACAGACCAGGTTACTGGGTACACATCGCCATAACTAAAGTATTCAAAAATGAAAATTATATATTAATTATTAAAATATTCATTACCCAATTGTAGTTATTGTTATGACACCCCACCTATAGAACGAAAAAGAAACCATATTTCTAATTTTTTAAATATATATTACTTTAACATACCATAATGCATCAGCATATGATTCAAAATGACTACTATCATTACCTTTTCCACCGCGTAATTCTCCCGGACCTATTTCACCTTTTTCAGCGATGTAAACAAGATAACTACAGAAAATTAACGCAAGAAATCCGATATATAATGTTGTAATTAATTCCTAGAAGAAAATTATAAAAAATTCTATAAAAAGATATCCGATCATTTTATTAATATTTATTTTCTTTTATACTTGTCGATGAATATAAACGACACTTCCTAATAAACGCCATGTACCACCATGTCGATCAACATGTAATACACGTAGAATTTGTAAAAATCTTACACCACGTATAGCTGATGCAGCAAATGCTTGACGATCGGATGCTAAAGTAATCATTAATGTTGAAGCAATAACAACAATTAAATCTATTTTCAAGATAAGATAAGATAAATAGAGATTCTAAAAATTTGTTTTTCTCATCATTCATTACCGACAATAGCAATGGGTTTTCGAGCAAATCGAAAACGTCCAGATATGCCCATATATTTGCTTCGACATCCTGCTGACCAAAGTCTTGCAAAATATTCTATACCAAAGAATAGAATAAGAAAAATTTCAAGCCAATAAACATATAATTCTAAACGTGCAGTAAATTTGTCAATAGTTGTTAACACGGATAAAACAAGACAAACAATCACCGCTACAAATCTAAATTGAACAAAATACATTCATATATTGAATTATAATCATATACTTTTTAATCTTTTAAGAACTTAAGAAGAAGAAATGCACTGAACCATTTATATAATTTGATCTTAAAAAAGAAATCGCTTACAAGGTAAAATCTTATTAGGGTTAAAAAGACAAGTAGAATTTTTTTCTTTCATTAGAGAAATTTGAATTTTTTCTTTTTAGCAAAAAAATGTAATTAAGGAAATGATTTTCTTATAATCTCGAGAACATTATTATACATACACGGTAAAATGATAGACGAAACATTTGACACCAGCTGGTCGTTCAAGAAAATTATATAATAAAATTTGAAAATTGGAGTGAGTTGAACGCGAATTATTTTTTGATGAAAATGGCATGTGTAAATATGTTAATGAATAATAAGATGGAAATGATGGATAACTTAAACGTGTTCCTTCTCTTGATGAACGATAAAGAAACGAAAGACCCACATCAGGATCTGGTTTTAATGATCGAGATATCTCGTTGATAGTCTGTCGTGATAGATGGCGATGAGGAAAATGCATCGAAAAAAGAAAAAAAAAGAGAAAACTTCAAGGCAAAGGAAAAAAAAGAAAAAGAAAAGGAAAAGGAAAAATACTATACGCTCTCTTCGTTGTTGCGTTTTTTATTATAAATAACGATAATAACACTAAAATCATAGCATTAACGTACAAAAAAAAATAGTATTTAATATTAAATTAGAACAATAATCGTATACGTCAAACTAATTAGATTGACAGATGTTTTTCCATGTATCTAAAATAGATGTGGTTATATCATTAAATGTGGAAAACCATCGAATGTAAAAATTATAAACTATATCAAAAAAAGAATAAGTATATCTTATGTTTCTGACACGGTAGCATCAAATAACAACATATTTTCTACTGGGGACAGACAACTTATTAATTCTTTTTTCTTCTAAAGAAATATCATGATTTCAACATTTAATTCGTAATTTTTCTGTCATATTTTATATTATATGAGTACAAAATATTCATCAAATTTCATTGTCATTTACTGACATATACTCATTAAAAGTTCTAGCATAAATATTGCAATGACGTAAGACATATTTTACATATTGATCTATATTCATTTGATTAAACGAGAAAGTCGACAGACGAATTGTCCATGTAATAAAAAATCTAATAAAATGAACAACATTAATAAAAATAAAAAGTGACATGTTTTTTTCCCTTCTTCTTCTTCTTCTTAATGTGATCATTCTGCATCAAAACATAGACATTATGATTGATCATTCACACGTATTTTTTTGAGATATTTTCTCAAGTAAAATATATTTAAAAAAAAAATTTTCTCTTCATAGAATGATTTTTAATCATCAATGACTTTAATTTCCTGCAAAACAAGTGCTCATTTAATGCTTCAATAATTCACATAGATTTAAAACTATGAATATATATGTTACTTTTATTTTGAAATATTTATAATTATCAATTATTTATATTTCTCATTAATACTATAGACTCATAAAACAAAAAATACAATTGTTTTTTTCCGGCATTTTCTATTCTACTTACGTTATTTTCCGTAATGATCAGAAAAAAAATATTCATACGATTATTGTCTAAGGCAGCATATTTATTTTTATTATAAATAAAACTTCTTTTTTTTTTCTTCTCCTGACTTCTTTTTTTTATTTTAAAACGAAAATTGAGCCGTTGAACCACGCACCATTCATCAAGGTGCTTTTTTAGCATGCATTATTTATTGCGTATTTCAGACTAATTGATTTTAACAAGAAGATGTTCAATTTATTCAATCAATAAAATGTATTTAGATTTCGTATATTTGTAATAAAAGAAAAAACGTAGAAGTATTTTTTAAAATACAATGTCTGATAGTATATATGATATTATATACTAATCTAACAATATTAAATTGCATTTATATATCTTTTGTCAATATTAAGTTCATATTCTTTTCTTTTTTTTTTTTTTTTGAAAAAATTTTCCATATAAATGAAGTTGACTCATGTGTTCTATAAAAAGATATAAATATACTTATATATCAAGTATAGATATGCTACTTATAAAAGCAAATTAAATAAGAGTCAAAATATACCTTGAAACTTCACTTTTATAATTTCTCTTATGATGAGTTTATAATGTCAAGAACACGTAAAAGACTGTATTTATGCATAATCAAGAATATGATATTAGTCCAACATTTAAACTTGTGGTTTACGTTTTTCTTCTTTATTCTTCAACATCAATATACTTCGTTTTTTTTTTCATTGTATAATGCTTCCATCAGTCTTATATCGCTGTAAGATAATCATATAAGGTATAAGCAAACGAAAAGTACACACAGAGAAGAAGAAGAAGAAGAAAAAAAAGCTATACATTTGATACACTGTACTAATATTCTTTCGACATAAATCACGAATTCAATTCTATATAAGCTACTGCCTAGACAAACGAACATGACTCGTCCTTGTATAACATATGAATTTTTGCGTTTTTTTTTAGCAAGAATAAAAAACGAAAGCGAGCGACAGAGAGAGAGAGAGAGAGAAACGGATTTAAAGTATGAGTACAAGAGATCAAATCAAATATATTATTCTTATTGAATGGACGGATTTCATTTTGTATTTCTTTAATACAAGTATCATATCAGTTAAGTTTGATTTTTCTTTATTTTTTTTTCTTCTTGTATTTTGAAATTCAACTAAAAAATAAAACGAGAAACAAATTATTTTCATTTTCAGTATTTTATATAAATCAACTATTCTATAATTACAATATAGTGATGCAGAAAGCTAAAATATTTTACTTCACGGTGTTTATTCTTGTTGTCTTTGCATTCATTTTTCATATCAATGCAATGGGTCATCATCACTGGAAACAAGTAATTTCAAAAAATACCGATAGAACCATTTTTAGTCGTACAACAATTGGTTTGTTCACACGATGTGAGCCTGACCCAACCAACAAAGTTGAACGATGTTTTCCTAATATGTATCCAGCAATCAATAGTGGATGCCTTGGTACTACCATATCTAATCGATATACTTGTCTTGCAAGAGCGTTAAATGCTACCTGTGGATGTGATTTTCTACCATCAACAAAAGGTATTGCGGCATGCGCAATAATTGCTGCTGTATTTCTTGGTATTGCCATTATACTTTTATTTATTCATTCAATAAAAACAACAGAAACTCGTACAATAGGTTTATGCCTTAGTTTTCTACCATTATTATTACTTTTATTAGCATTCCTATTTATACTTACTGCACTTATACTTGTTGGAACTTATTTATCACGAGATGTTATGCAGCTCCTTCGAACAAACTCTGGTATGTACATTTTAGAAGATTATAAATCTATATATATATTACTAAAATATTAAATCAAATGTTTTTTTTTGCTTTATTTCAGACAATAATTGGGGTGATCTTCGACAACGAGCTAAAGACGTAGCCGATATACGAATCGGTTGGGCATCTGGATTGGAAATAATAGCCTTAGTTTTTACATTCTTTTCGTTTATTCTGTATAGTATCTTTGTTTTTAGACTTGGTCGAACAGAATAAACAAAAGACAATCGATAATACACTCTTTTTTCTTATCAGCACTATTTACTTTCTATATTTTGTAGTTTCTTCATGTGCCTTGTGTGATTTTCTATGTTGAATTCTATTTTTATTCTTTTTTATTAAAAAAAAAGTTGACATTTTAGCATTATAAATCATTTTTTCATGTGTAGCGAATAAACAGTGTATGATAATAACTCGTTGAAAGAATATGGTACACATGAAATGGTAATATACATATATATATTAATGTTTTGTATGTAAATTGTCAAGATTAACATATAATAAAAATATAAGGTCAATAATCTTGTCTTCGTTTTGTTAAAAATATAACTTTCAAGAAATTATAAGAAAAAAAAACAAATATGTTATTATGAATTGACAAAAAAATATATAATTAGATTTTATAATTTTAATTCCAAGTACATGTGTTCAATCATGATGAAGCAATTCATCTAAATCAAGGACATCTTTTTATCATGTTAAATGCATTGAACTTTGAGATACAAAAAAAAAAAGAAAGACTCAGCATTTCCATTATAATTATTAGTATACGTAATTTTGATGATGAAAATTTTCATTAGAATAAAAGGCATATTATAATTAGTGAAAAGCATCAACATATAAAGATAAAATATATGCATCAAAAGTTTTTGAAAAATGAAATATTGAATAGCAGTAGATAGAAGCTGAGTGGTTCTAATAATATATGGGAGAATCCGTGAGAATCCTATCACTTTTTGGAAAAAAAATTTTTTTCAATTTTTTTTTTTTTTGACAGAAAGCCTTAAACGCTCGAGAAAACGTTATTCGTCGAAAAAAAGAAACTTTCTGTTGAAATCCTGGAGTTCTTAGTCGTTTTCTCGGAACCTCTATATATGTATTACATGTTCCAGCATCATATCAGCAGATGACCTATTAAATATTCAAACCAAGGGTTTTTATCGCTCAGAAAGATAGAAGCACTATAGACAATGTGGTTCGTCAAAAAAAAATAAGTATTATTTCTAATGAAATGGTCAAGTTCTAGGTCATTTTGTGGGACATGTAGGGTGCAGCAAATGTAAAAGTCGACAAAAAAAAATTTTTTGCGATCTATATATGGTTTGGTCGAACTCGTCAAGCTCTACAAAACTGTATATTTTAAAATTTTTTTAAGTCAATTTTTTAGGGGGAAAATCGAAAAAATATGTAAAAAAATAAGATAAATTTCATACCATGAGAAATCATTCATTTTTAAAGAACTGCTATCTTTCGAAATTTTTGACCTGCTAAGGACGTTTACAAATATGCTAATACTGCATCTAATGGTATAACGATCTGGAGGGTGATTGAATATTTAGTAGTCATCTACTGATATGATGCTGGAACATGTAATACATATATAGAGGTTCCGAGAAAACGACTTAGAACTCCAGGATTTCAACAGAAAGTTTCTTTTTTTTCGACGAATAACGTTTTCTCGAGCGTTTAAGGCTTTCTGTCAAAACAAAATCGAAAAAAGAACTTTTTTCAAAAAGTGGTAGGATTCTCACGGATTCACCCATATAAGATAAAATCCTTATAAACTAATCATCTGTAATAAACATGCGAGAGAATGCATGAAAATAATCCATGATCACAATGAAATTTTATTTTTAGCTGTTGATAGAATCATGTATTTAATTGTAAAACCGCGAAAGTGAATACTATGCATAGCTTCATTATGAAAACAGTTCTACATCAAATTTGAATAGATTTTTCAACTTGTAAATTAATTTTCTTCATAAGTGTGTGTGTGCGTATATACCATTTATTTCAATTAGTATACGTTCGTTTAATTCACTTCAAGTTCAGTGTATAGAAAAGAAAAAATTGATTAGACTGTATGATAAGTATCTACTGTACTATTCTATTCGCATAGAATAGAAAAGGAAGCAAAACAACACTTCCTTCATTTTCTTACTAGTCTCTTGTGTGTTCAATGCTATACTATTAGTGTCCTGTTGTGCTGTTCATATGTATATTTGCGATTCAATTGTCCGTGTCTGTTTTTTAAATCAATAACTAGTGTGTGTCCCCACTAGGGAAACTAAACAAGACAAGGTTGAACACATAAACAAGTATGCTTATGTCTGTGTGAAATAGTAGGTTTTTTTTTCGTCTACATAAAACATATACTACGTCATAGTCGCTAATTTGTTCTTGAATTTCAAAGAAAATCATTCACTCAATTGAATAAAGTGACAAATTTTATTTCATGTCGGTAATTGAATGATAGAAAGAAAAAAAAAGTAACAGAAAAAAAAACTGTTACATCACCGATAAGTACTAGTTAGTTGAGAAAAGTGTTTGTTTGATCAACTCAGCAGGTTAACTGTTAAATAATTGATTGAAATTCGTATATATATTTATTCCTATTACACCTGCAAATAAAAGGAGCGTATCAAGCAACAAATCAATCGGATCATTGTTTCTATAGAAAAGAAAAGACACTAATAATTATGAATTTGACATTGATATCTAAAAAAGATTGATGAACACACTTTTCACAGTATATCTAAATAAACTTTCTTTTATTATATATCTATCTTTATGAATCGTGAGTTATAAAACTATTGTAAATATTCTACCATCTGTGCGTCTATCATAATGCTCAATTGACTGGTGTTGCTACTAGCTATATATTTTTCATGATAACGACATGACACCTATATAAATTCTCCAATGAATCAATACAAATCAGTCAGAAAATTGATTTATATATATTTTACCTTTGTGAAATAAATTTTAAATGATCATATACGTATTGGTTGATTTTCTTATACTCACATTTTTTGTTTTGTATATAAACATGTAATCTTTTATCGATCAATATCTAAGGCGTTATAATGACAATGATGAGATAAACTTATTCTTGTCAAAACATCTCGAGGTCACATAATCTATCATTTCTTTTACATAAGAAAATGAACAATAATTATTTTTTATTGACGAAGAAGAATAAGACTAGTCCAATTAAAAATAATGAGTTCGACTTCTCTCTCTCTCTCTCTCGTGTCACACTTGCTTATTCGTTCAAGCATAAGAATAAAATTTATTGCATCAGATTTATTCTTCATGGTTATAATCACTAAATGAATTTCTTGCGTGCAAGACAAAAATGACATCATTTTCTTAGCTTCTTGCTTGTTAAATTTTCTTCTTTTGCTTTCTCACTTTCTTTTACGATCGTCAATTCGTCACGAAAGATAAGATTCAAGAAAAAAATGATGTTCTTTTGATTTTTAACACATTCAATTGCTGAGATATGTTTCAAGAGTTCGTCAAAAGAAAAAGTTAAGAGACTCAATATTGGTTTTATTCATGTTTCTTTTTTATTTCAGAGACAGTTGGTCATTGAAAATTAGCATTTATCTCATGTAGATTGATGAAAGGATGAATACGCGGCTTTATTTTTCCATTTGAATAGATTCATAACAACAAAAAGAGAGCGAGAGGGAGACAGTATCATCCTAGTATTGTTGCTTTTTCACGGGCGGTAGAACACACACATGCCATTTTTTTTTGATAAGTCGACCAGCACGCGACATTGATCATCCCACTTGCGATTTGTTTGATCTTTAATTAGGGTATTTGATGATGGTTAACTCATCAAAAATCGACACATACAAAGTGTTGAAAACGGTCTCTAGAATAGATCATCAAACTAGCTGAAGTATATTATTATATAATCATTCGTAGACTTAAAGGTGTCATTACTCTCTGAAATCTTGAAATATGTATTTTTCAAATGAGTTGAATACAATGATCTAAATGTATATGAAACATAAAATTTATAGTAGAGAAATATGCATCTGCACGTAACAAAAAGAAATATTGAAATTAGATTTATGTATATTTCATATGATTTTTAGTTCATTCAAATATTTAATAGTGTTTATTTAGTATATATAAAACTCTTTTTATGAACGTTGAGTCAATCATAGAAAGATATATTATTATGCATCAATGGTGTTTTCTTCTACTTTGGAATAATTATATGCTCATTTCTTTTCTCCTAAGAGTGTAAAAATTAGTCTAATCATTAGCTCATATCTCACACGTGTCAATTGTACCAATGAATGATTTCGTTTTCTATATAATTCCCATTGGTCATTTAATTGTAGATATAGAAAGCGAGAGAGAGAGAGAAAAAAAACAGAATGACCGTATATATATAGTGATTCGATAAGGAAGAGAAGAACATTTCCGTTTTAACTCAATCATTGAAAACATACTCAAATCAACGTGATTTACTTGATTAATAAAATGCCAACAAAAATTCCTCAAGAAGAAGAACAACGACGATTAAAACAACTTGAACTTGAAATTCAATATCATGAACATACTGAAGTTATTAAAGAAAATACATATCATCAATGTCCAACAATAAAAAAAACATCGACTGAACCAAAAATTCCTAAAAAACGTGGTCCAAAAAGAAAACAAATGACACCATCACGTGTTGCACGTTTCAAAGTTCGACGTATTAAAGCTAATGGTCGTGAACGTGAACGTATGAAAGGTCTTAATGAACAATTAGAAGTCTTACGTGAAACAATTCCATGTTTTTCTTTGGCACAAAAATTATCAAAAATTGAAACATTACGTTTAGCAAAAAATTATATTGAAGCATTATCACAAATGATATCTAGTAATCAAATACCAGATAATGAACAATTTGCTCAATTACTTTGTCAAGGTTTATCACCTAATACAATGAATCTTGTTGCTGCAACACTTTCATTAAATCCAAGAATTATACAACAAAATGATTCAACGTCATCATCAAATATAATACCATTAGATCAAACTTATATGTTATCATCAATACATCCAAGAGTTCAAAATCCATTAGAATTTATAAATTTAAAAAAAATGAATTCAACAAGTGAAAGTGAAGATGATGTAGGCATTTATAGTTTTGATCATGGTTCATCTTATTCTGGTGATAATAGTAGTATTGATGATATTAATCCAATGATTGTACCTGAACATACTCAATCTCAATCAAGAAATGTTTATTCGAATGAACAACAATATATTTATCCTGATCATTCATTATATTACTATCCAAGATATTACTGATTTGTTTTTACTTGTATTCAAATATAATTTATTCATATAGAAAGAAAAAATACATTCCTTTTGTATATTGTTTCTTTATATTTTTGTTTTCATAGTGGCCATAATAAAAAGAAATAATTGTTCGATAAGAAATAGATTATTGAAACAATAAAATATTTGTGTTTAAAATCAATTTCATAGTAATTTTCATTCATTCTGATACGATATATATATAGGTGTGATTCATATCTCATGATAGAAAATTTTGTATTGTTCCATCTTATTATTCACATTGCATCATATCGATATGATGATCATCAAGCATGAAATAGGAGCATGCAAGGTGTTATTTAATCAAGAAAAGTTAATTTTGTTTTTTATCGAATAGATGATCTTCATGTTTCTATGTTACGGTCTAATACCGAATTTATTCGAATGAATAATCGAAATTTTTATTTGGATGAATTATAAAATGAAGCGAAAAAATAATGCAATAAGAATAATAAAAAATTTTATTTAAGAAATTTTGTCAAGTAATAAGTTCATGTTATATCGAGGCATAGGAAACAAAATCAAAAGAATGTATGTTGATATAGAGAAACGTCTAATGATAACTTGATGAATTAAAATAAACTTTAAATAATTTGATTATGTGTAATTTTAATGTAAATCAGATACTTTTTTTATGAATTATTAAAGGTTTTTCTTACTTCCAATAGCAGTTCAACAATGAGAAAAAAATCTACAGTTAAAAGAGATTGATCACTTTGTTTGATCATTTCATGTAATTATTTAATAAAATATTGATTTTACTTCTCATAACTAGACATCTCCCCTTTTGTCGTTACCATTATCATTCATATTCTTATTCTTACTTTTTTTTGCTACTAACTTTGAAATTCATTAAAATTAGAAATTTTGTTTTAATCATATTGTGTACATTTGAAACTAAATATCATATAATTCTCAACTATTTTATCCGATATTGATCGCCTATCAATTTTCCTGTTCGTTGATTGATAGATGATGATTTTAAATGTGTATCATCGATGACAGACTTCAAAAGAAAATGAATCATATATATACGTAGATATTTCAATTCATGAATTGAATGTTTATAATAATAGAAGGTATGATGTCGGCAATAGTGTCGGATGAATACAATATATAGTCAGTACACGCGACAGACAAACTAACATTCTGTTTGTGCCTAAGGCGTAATGACACGCGTACTCATCATGAAGATCGATGATGGAAAGAACAACTTTGATCTTTTAAATGCGTGATCTGATGTGTACATTTGATAATAAAAAACAAATAATGTGCTATGGTCTTCGTAAATGATTTTCTTTGTTCTATGCAATCATTCTTTGCTATATTTTTATTTTTAAAAGAATAGTATGTGTGAATATATTGATTTTTATATACTAAAAGAAGGTTGTCATTTAGAGGTATTATTTTTGAATAGTATTGGATAATAAAACTGCAACTACACATTAATGAATAATAGGTATATCTATTTTAGATCATTTTATTTAATAGTTGAATGCGGTAATATATGGGGATGGAGAAAAGCAAAAGGAAAGCCAATGGTGTTTTTTTTATATACAAGTTTATTGTTCCCCGTAGGGTAAACAGATTACATAACAAGTTAATAATAACTTATGAAAAGTGAGAAAATTTTGAAATCTTTTTGTCTGTATATATTTAAAAATAGAAACTTCACCAAGGACGTTCTATATGAATAAGATAAAAAAAATGAAGAAGAGTGACACAGAACAACTATATACCTAGTATATAAGAAGAGAAATGAAAAAGGAAAAAAAATACATGTATTGGTACAAGAATAAATCATTTATTGAAATACAATTTTAACAATAACTATTCTGTGTAATTCAATGTTTGTAATAAGACATTAAAAAAATGATGAAGAGTATCGGTACTTGAAGACAAATCTTTCTGTCATGGATGATGCTTTTTAAATATTTCATATTCTTTTTTCCATAAATATTACAGAATGTAAACCGATCAATATTCAAATCGTGTGTTCGCACTGTTAAAGAATTCGAGAACAAACTATTTTTTCTAAAACCCATTGACTTATAATAGATGCGATTTGGAGATGTTACTATGAAGTATGCCTCCCAAGTTTGACGAAACCGATGTTGTTAGCGATGCACTTGGTCGAGTAGTCATTTACGATAGTATACGATAAAAATAGTTCGTAAACGATCGCTCCTAGAATCCGCAACGTTTAGCGCCTAGGATAAATCAAGAAAAAAATAATCAAGAAGTTTTTTAAATAAAAACTCAATACTAACCTTTGCATATGGAGTCAAGTATATCTCTTGATTCACAATATTTTTTGACTTTAAGTTTGTGTAAAGTTTCTAATACCAAAATTGTGCATTTTATGTGGAGATCCACTTGATCTCGATAATTTTTGAATGCCTCTTGGTTACCTTATTGTTGGCTTTTGTTTCTGTATTGATTTGGACTTGCAACTCTTTAGATCATTGTTTACGATTCATCTTATTCAGTTCAATGATCCACATTGGAAAAAAAATATAATGAAAAATTATTAAATCTTAGCTTATGTTGTTTTTGACCTGGGTGTTGAAAGTATTAATATAATAGCAGTACTCAATCATTTAGGTGAGAATGATGGTAATCTAAAATCAACAATAAATTTGCTCCTCTGTACCAAACATGATCAGATAGCATTCGTATAAACTTGTTTTTCAGAGTCTTTTATATAGTAAGGTATGTCCTCTTTTATCGATCTTAGTCGACCTTTATTTCATATTAACGAACCATTGTTGTAGGAATTATCTGTCGATTTTGTATAATAACTAAGTAGAGCATTTGTATACCCTTCGGTCATCATTAACATATTTTCTATCTTCGAATTCTTTAACAGTCTGTATCACTAAATTTGTACATTCTTTTCGAAAGTTCGTTTGATCTTCATGAGCATTTTACACGTCTTGATAACCTAGCTTCTCTTTCGCTTTCTGCAAACCATTTTGGGCTTACAAGTAATTGTTTCGTTGTTCGCGACCCAATACATTAAGATCAATCGCCTTCTTTGACAAAATAATAACAAAATAATGAATAAATCTTAGTTTACATTATTTTATACAGCTTTAATTTTTGTTCAATTATTCATTTATTACTTTTTCTTCGGCAGTTCACCCGTGACTATTTTGTTTCAAGTTCACTCCGAATTAAACAGACGATTTATTGTGGTCTATATTATAGCATGTGTGAAGTATATCGTTAGTTATTAGAAACAATCGGATGAAATAACGCCAAAATAACACAGATACTTCATCAACAAGATTATAATAAAATCTAAATAACATTATTGGAACATTGTTATTTGTTACTGAAAGATAAATATAGCTCTCATGATTTTATTGTTCAAATCTGAATTAATAGCGATGATGGTCGAAAGGTCATATTCGGTTGTTCATTTCTAATAGTCATACGATAGAGGACTTAGATGCAAAAAGAATGGATGAAATAAAATACCCACATTCACATTCTATATTGTATTTAATCTCATTATAACAACTAGTTTTACTACATTTAAAACAAATTTAAAACTCATTCCATCCGTTGTTTATACCTATTTTATTATTATTATTATTAAATTGTTCAAAAATCCTACGCATTCATTTATTATAATCATTTTATATATGGTAATTTTTGTTCAATTCAAAAAAAAAAGAAAGTCATGATTTGAATAATCAAGAACAAACAAAAAAATAAAATTCTTAATTTGACAATCATAGTATAGACTTAATAGTTAAGCAATAATAATCAAATTATATTAAAAAAAAAATATGTCAAATATTTCTAAAAATACTTTTCTCGTTCATTTTTTATGGTAATTTCATGTAAATATTCAATAATCAATGACAAAAGCATGCCAATAAAAAAAGTCTTATTATTTGTCATAGTTGATTGATTGAATTAATTTTAGTATGTATAATTTTGATGAAGGTTATATAAGATAGAAATTAATCAACTTTAAGAAAATAGACAGAAACGATTGTCTTTTTATTTAATATTAATTATTATCTATTGAATTTCAGTAATATGAATTATATCAGTTGTAGATAACTACACGAACGATTGTATTCAAATTTCTTCTACGACTAAGAAACTTGTTTCAAGTTTTGATATAATGCTTATAGCATTTAATAAACATAACGACAAATCAGAAAGACAACTTATGGTCACCGTTAATATGAATATTTATTGAACTACATTACAGTACATATGATACACGTTAGTATAGTGAAAGTTAGTTAAGAGAACAGATGAAAAGATAATAGTGAAACGAACGATACTGGAATTATCAAAGTAGAACTAAATAGGCCTAAGAAACAATCATTCAGTTATATTATAATTATGAAAACAATAAAATACAAAATGTTTCTATTACTTTCTACTAGAATTCATAATAACTTCATCAATAGATTAAATATATTATCAGCTATACCTAATCTCTTGGAATAGAAAGAGCGTATGATCAATTTATTTCGGCAAATTCTGCATCCGAATGTTTAAAGAAAGAAAGGTTAATAAAAGCTATTCTTTCAGTATTATTGATTTCATATTGAAATGATACTGTTGTCGATTTTTTTTAAAAAGAAATTAAAGAATAATAAAAAAATATTTCATTTACTTGAAACATGAAAACAAAACGAAAACATAATATATACGAAAACAGAATCCATGTGAAGAATTTCATATAGAAATTTAAAGTATTTTTCAATGTATTGATAAATATAATGGATTAAAAACAAAGCTGAGTATATAAAATGTTTACTTTTATAAGTATTGATCAGATTTCACTTACTAATCTTTTTTCTCGACTTTGTCCATTATACAAACAATAATATTTTGCTGCTTTCCTGTATTGTTTGTAATAAAAAGAAACATTCTTCTTTTTTTTTTGATTTAAAAGTTTTCACATTTTCTTATATTGTTGTTAAGTGAAAGAGAATACAGCCGAACGATGACGACTATAGCAAGCGAACAGAGAAATGGGCATCCGTTTTAATGCTGATGGCAATCGCATACATAACCTTGTTTGTATATGTCAATCGTTGTTACTAACAACAGAAAAAAAAGAGAGCATTTAACTAGCTGTATGTTGAAATAAAATTATATTTTCAATATTTTAGATTAAGATGAGTGTTCAATCAAAAAGTGTTACACCAAAACAACAAAATCGAATGAATCGTCTTAGTACTTCGTATACAGAAGGAGTTAATGATACTGATTTTATAAAGCCAAAAAATCCTCGAGATGTTTATCTATATAGATTTCTTGATAAAGATTTATTAAGACAAACTCCCTCAACAAATGCATGTAAGAATATTAAGAATAGAAATATACAATATACAAAAATAATATTATTTTTTTATTATACAGCTACAAATACTCGTAGTAAAACCAGTTTAACGAATGAACTTCTTCAACGTTATAAACAAAGTATGGCACCAAGTAGACCAGCTTATCGTTCAATACTTACTATTGAAGAAGCATTAAATCCACCTTGGGCTTTGAATTTTTACATAAAACGACAGCCAGCTACACCAAATTTTGTATCGAATTCAACGGATGGTATGTAAAAAAATAATCTCATTTATGATAGATATTATGACTAAATTAGATTTATTTTTGATGAAAAAAAGAAAATAATATTATACATTAATTAAAGAAGACAAGATATAATTGAAGAATTTCATGATATGTTAATGATCTTTTTTTTAGACATATTCATATTTATATCGGTTAATATTCAAAGAGAAAAATTATGAAATATTCTTATTTTTATAATGTATGTCTAACAATATGAGAAATAAAAATTTGGAACATGCATTTAAATAGTAATTGTTGATTCATTATAAATACTATTTTTATTTCCTCTCTCTCTCTCTCTCTCTCTCTCTCTCTGTCTGTCTGTTGTTCAATAAAAACAATGCACTTAGAAAAAAAGTACCTCGTTTTTTTCTCTTTAGCACTAGTACGAAAACAACCACCTCGTCGATTAGTGAGCGCTCCACTCGCTCGTTCACCTTCTCCGCCTCCAGCTTTAACTATACCTGAACCACGTCTCGTAACTGTTTCAAATCAGGTCACGACAACAAATTCACCTACACTCAGAAGCCGTTCATCGTCTGCCTTTGGACATCATGAAAAGACTCATTCAACCGATCGTTCATCGTCTGCTTTAGGACATTATGAAACGACTCATGCAAGTGATGGTAAAAAACGACGCCGCAAACTTAAGCCAGTTCAATTATCAACTATGGAAAATTATATGAAATTATCTATTGAAAATATTCATCAAATACCCGAACAAATTAATGAAGAACAAACTGAACAACCCGTACAAATTATCTTTACAGAAGCTCAACCTTCGTCTATTCCGCCTCCACCTGTTTATATATATAAAAAATCAGCAACTTGGTGCCCTGATGAAAGTTCATTAGCTCCACTTCGTCAATCCGTTGAAGGAAATGTTTCACCAGCGAATCCACATTATGTTCATCGTCCAGGTGTTATTTCCGTTGAAAATGTTGAGAAAAGAACATTAAAAACAACTTCACCAATAAAAAAAACACGAAAACATCGACATACTCAAGACAAACAAGATGAACCAATACTTACATTAGCACCAATGCAACCAAAAACAAAAATATATGTTGAAACTGAAGGTATCAAATTAACATATGATCCTAAATTAACACTTGATGATAAATCACCAAATCTTAGTAAATATCTTATTGATGGACGATTATATTTAATCAAAGATCATCGATATAATGTTTTGAATAATGTCGATTCAGCAACAATACAAAAATATAATCAAAATTTACTGTAAGTTATCACAAGATTTTATTTTTCTATTTTAAATACTTTCTTTCAAATAGTATATCACCACGTCCTAAATATTATCAAACAGTACCCATTGATAAATATCAATTACCTAAACCATCACAAGATGTACATTATAATGCATCTGAAACATATTTTTATAATACAATACCGAAACGTCCAACTCGATATGTTATTCATCCAAATTTTATATCCGAAAATCTTAATGTTAATAGAGTAGCACTCGGACAACGACCACCAACAACAACGATTTATGCATGAAATAAACTAATATGTATTTTTCTCGGTGATCTTCTTTTCTCGTGAGTTTTTAATATATAAGGCAAAAGAAAAAAAAAGCTCAAGTATTTATTACTTCAATTTTTATTACATTTATTATTATTATTATAATAATGAAGATATATTAAAAAAAAAGAACATAGAATTATAAGAGCAATGTGATGAAACCAAATATTTAACATCTGCTTGTTAGATTTGCAAAATGTGATAGTATTTCGATATATCCATGTATTTGCTCTTCATAATATTATTATGACGACAGAAATTAATTGATGAGAGATTTTAATGGGCTGTCTTCCTGTTGACATCATTGTATTTCTGTTATTATTTACGGAGGAAATGTAGAACTGCTTAACTAACAATAACACATGCTAGGACAATTTGATCTGAATATTTTTTTAGTATAAAAATAAGTCAATGTAATTTTAACATAACTCGTTTCAGTCTGTGCACATCATAAGTCGTTTGATATTTTTTCGGATACATAATTATCGTAGCACTTTAATAAATAGTTTGAGCAAAAAAAAGAAGATGAAAAAAAAAAGAATAGAAAAGAGAAAAAAAACAAAGACGAGAGAGAGAGAAAGAAAAAGAAACTCAAGCGATAGTAAATAACTAGATCTATCAAAAAACAAAGTAGACAAACGAGAAAAGATGTTGATTGAAAAAAGTATGAGAATAAAATCTGACAAGTTTATTCTTATCCTTCCGTTCGTCCACCTACTCTTCGTAACTTGCAAAGACACCTGCATATTACTTTCGTCATAAATTAACGTACGCAGAAAAGAAAAACAACACTATATTAATATTGTGGTAGGTGAAAAATCTAATATCACATCGTAAGAAAACGCACTATATAATCAATACTTTTCGCGTCAACTATTTGTACTCATCTATTATATGTATTAGACCAGAAAAGAAAATTCTCTAATATAAGCTTAGCCCACACAGTATTTCTTTTCATTTATAAATAGATGTATTTATATTATACGACGAAATAACAAAGGTAAAAAATTAAAATGCTTAAAGCGATAGTTTTTATTCATTTATTTTTTTTATTGTCGTTTATATTGTTATAAAACTATGTAAATAGATTTTATTTATTTATTTATTATAGTTAAATGAATGCAAAAATATTTTGTTGATATTCTAATAACAACAAATAAGATTTCTAGTATAACATTGTGTTTAAATAATTGTTTCGCTTCATTTTACATAGAAATTTTATCGATTCTTTTCTTCTTCCTCTTCGTATCAGTAACAAAAATAGAACAAATTAGGCTTTTTTTTTGTTTTGTTCGGAATAAATGAGTAGAGTCATTAATAACATTAAGTTCGATGACAACTGTATCTCTTGTTTTTTTTGTTTTAGATACAACTATTTAGTTAATTAAATATAAAATTAGATTTTTTCATTTATTTGAATATAATGATTTTCTTTTAATAGATATTTCCAAGTATGCACTTTATAAGTCTAAATCGTTTCTATTATTAACTGGAGTTTTTTTTTATTTAATAGAATATTGTAGTTTCTTATAGATAACAGTGTAAAAGGATTTCTATTGACGTAAGACACGTAATAAATAATTTAGTTTTTCATTTGAAAAAACACGTTAAAATGATGTCGTTTTGTTTAAATATAATAAAGAAAATTTTATTTTACTAATGAACTTAAAGTAGAAAAGAAATGAAAGAAAAAAAAATAGTTCTTCGGAAATTAGACTTTTATCAATTGTGCGTGAATTACTTTTCATTCAAAATTTGAGTGTGTGATAATATTTTTAAGAAAAATTGTTTTTATTTGTCTTGACATGATATTAAAAAGAAAGAAAGAAAGTTGTAAGTTTATTCATCTGTACCTAACGAACTGTATTAGACAAAATATATTTTCCACTCGATTATTTTGCATAGTAGTTATAATATATAAATAAAAGAAGTATGTTTATACGTCATTGCATTCGATAGTATATTAGTTGTTACTGAATGCAAATATATTTATGACAATAACTAATTATATTATTTACTTTTTTGCCTATTTTATTAGATTTCATCGCAAGAAAAACTCGACCGAATGGGCTTAAAAAATATGTCATATTATATATATATGTGTAATTATTATTTGATTAAGAACCTCTCATTAGTTGTTGTTATTTTCTTCGTTTTATATAGAAGAAGAAAAAAAATTCTAGTAGATTGACACATAGACATTTGTCAACGAGAGATCTCTTTAGTTTTGTTTTTTATTACTTGCATTTATTTCGTTATGCTTTTTATAGCTAATTTCCTTAAAGTATTCATATTTTTTAGTTCATTACTCATGTTAAAAAGTAAATGTCATTCTCCTTCTTCTCCTTCATCCTTTTTTCTTTTCCCATTATTTTTACTAACAATATCTTGCTTGATTAGATAGACCCGATATTTCCTGTAATTTTATATGATTAAAATCTTTTTGATTAGAAGCAAAAAAAAAAAAAGTAGTCACTTTCTAAACAAAGTCTAGTTTAGTTTATTTAATTATTAATCATCTGTATTTCTTGAAAAAACGGAAATTAATATTAACAATACTGATCTTTTCGTATTGAATGAACCATTCATAACTTATTCATAGATATTAATAATGCTTGAATTATGTTTAAGTATGCAAAAAGAAAAAAATCTAATATAATAATAGAATATGAATTTCTCGAATATATTGAGAAATTGTAGCTATCTATATTATTTTCTTCTTAATCTTAGTTGATCTCTTTTCTTATACTATTTGTCATCGTCATCGAAATTAAGTCGTCGAGATAAGACAGTAAATGATGTACGCTTCTGGCTTATTTATATATAGTCAAAATATTTCTAAATGATAGATTTTCTGTGCTTATAGTCAATATACATTAGAAACTAAAAGAAAACAGAATCCATAGGTCTGTCTTTACTAAGCATCTGTTAATGAGTAGGAAAATACTGTTTGAAGATGAAGTTACATATTTGTTTCTATCTTATATAAGCATCTATATACATGTTCTCATAAGGTCATCATATTTTCTTTTTCCTGTTTGTCTTCTCGGCTTTTTTTGGAACAGAATTATCAGGAGAGTTAGTTATATGAAATTGTTTGATAATTCAGAGTATTCTAATTTTGACGTCCCAAAGGAAATGTAAGAAAACTTGTCGATCATCTTTTTTCAATATTAATATTTTATTGCTTCCAATCATTGAGAATAAACAGAACTTAGATTGATACTTTAAAAATAGAAAGGTTAGTTCATTCAAAACTTAATAAACTCTTTTATTAAAAATTTAAATATTTAGAATAATTAAGTTAATTACGAATAATATTTTTATGTTAAAAATTCTCAATCTAATTAACTCAATTCTAATGTCAAATTTAATTCGCCTACTTCTTATTTTTATTTTTATCTACATCTGTTTTATAACAGACTAAAAATATAAAAATAGCATATTTTTAATAGAAAATATTCATGATATAATCGATATTTACTTGCTTCGAGCTAATTTCTAAGTGTTATTATGCGAATCACTAATACATGTTATCCGATTATTTTTAGTTTACATGAGTCGAAGAGAAGATGAAACGAGTATAAATAAATTTAATAATTTACACATAATTATGAGCAAAAAAATAAAAAATGTTTTTTTTCTTTTTTCTAGAATAACTATATATATTCTTCTTTTTTGGTATTAAAATAAAAATAACATGAAAGATGGATACAACAACAGTTTCAACAAGCTCACGAATGAATACTGATCAATTTGGTGTACAATTAAAACATGCTTGTTTGTTATTTCGATTTTATTCAAGTATTATTCTTGTTATTGTTGGTAAGAGAACATAAAAATCTTGAATTAAATGTTTTTTTTCTAATGATATTATTTTTATTTTTAGGTATGATTGGTTCTTTATTATCAATAAAAGTATTTTCATCAACAAAAATTCGACGAAATTCATCTAATGAATATCTTATAACTAGTAAAGAAAAAAATTAAATTTTCCAGAATAAAATAAATAGAATGTTTCTATTTTTAGTGAGTTTTATTGTGGCTTTACTTCTATTTAATTTCTTTTGTGATGAAGTACTTCGATCAATTGTACATGACTTTAAAGTTGATTTGCCATTAAATCTTGTTGACTTATCAGGTCCACTTTGTAAATGTAAGTACTAATATTAAAAGACGATTAATGTATAAAGAAAAGGAAAAAGCTTTTTATAGATATTAATAATTAATTAAATATAAAATCTGATATTTTGTCAAACATAGTCATGAAAAGAGTGCATCTGAAATATTACGCATAACTTTCTTATGTTAAGAATAATGAGAGTAATGTGAGATAAGAAGGGATTTTTTTACATACAAAAAAAACAACGAAGATAAATAATGATAATAATCGAAATATTGTTTCCGCAGTATAATAAATGAATTCTTTCAAAATGACTTGTACGTGGCATTGTTATTTAGATACTTCATATACTTTGAGTACTCAAATAACTCTGAATAGTTATTGTCAATCTATGTAATTGAATCTAAGTGCATATTTAAATCATATGTGATAATGTACTAGAATAAATCTTTTATGTATATATATATATATATTTATAGAATCAATCATTAAACTTTAATTTTATACTTCCATAGGTTCAACATATTTTCGTCATACATTACGTTTTGCTGCTCATTGGATCGTTGTAGCTTTTACATTAGAACGTCTTATTGTTGTTTATTTTCCTCTACAAACATCTGTTTTATGTAATCCACGTTGTGCTCGACGAATCTGTTTATTTATATTGATCATATCATTTTTATTACCAATTTATTCATTTATTATGTCCGATGTACATATGAATGAAGATCAACAATTACCTGAATGTGATATAATGGAAAAATTTAATCGAATTTATTTTTATTTAACTATTATTTATGGAAATTTAACATTAACATTTCCAATATTTATTGTTTGTATTGTAAATATATTAACTGTTCGACAATTATTACGTGCAGGACGTTTACGAAAAAAACAACAACAATTAAGGCAAACAAAAAGATTTGAAAGTTCAAGTAAAGAATATGTAAATATGATTGTTAAAAATCAATTAGAAAATGATAAAGTAACATGGATGCTTGTTGTTATATCAATAACATTTGGTATATTAAATTTTCCTTATTTCATTCTATGGTTAATTTCATGTCTAAGAAGTGTACGCGGTAAACCTCCATCAGCATATCTTGATTCTGCAAAAATGGTAGCCGAAGTTTTTTATTTACTCAATTATAGTCTATATTTTTTTCTCTATGTTATATCGCGAAGAAGTTTTCGTAAAGTTTTAATTGAAAAAATGCGTTGGCGTTGTGATTGTTTTGATCAATGGCGTTTAAATGAAATGCGTATTGATGCAACATTACGTTCACAACAATCACCAAAACAAACAACAATACGAAATGGACCACATAATACAAGTATAACAAGTCGAACATCAATAACACATTTACGAACTAGTTCAACACGTTGTGTAAAACTAAATCATAGTCGAAAAATTTTCAATAATGATTCGCCAAATTCAGTAATCATAAATGATCAAACGAACGGTAGAGATTCGTGTGATTTGGCTAATATTGTATAAAATAAATAATTATTATTCTCTATTTTTTTTTGTTTTTGTTTTGCTTAATAGTTTTTATGTATTGTACTTAATCAAAATATTCTCTGTTGAGAAGAATTGATCAGATAAAAAAACATTTTAGTTTTATTTTTTGTTTTTGTTTGAAAGTTATACTAATATATATTTAAAAAAATCAAGCAATATTTTATTGTCAAATTGATTATTCTCTTTCTCGTAGAGAAGAGTCCAGTAAGAATAAATTGTTCGCAGGGTCAAAAAAACATCGAAAACTGATTTTTCAGAAAAAACATTTCTAGAGGTATTTCGAAGCAGGGACTTCGAATCTGATGTTAATTTTTTCAAATTCTTTTAGACAAAAGACTATTTTTTTAATATAAAATTTGACGAAATGGTTTTTGAGGTCGGGGAGCACGAATCTGGTGATAGTATTTGCGAGTTATATAAGCAAAAGGTCCCGTAGCATTGTAGAACGCCATTTCTACGAGAATGAGCTAAGCGAATCCTCAGATGAGCGTTACTTGTTAAGAAATAAATCTATTGATCGAATCGTAATATTACACATAGGATGAAACTTTTCGTTTGAAATATTTAACTATAATTATTTCTATTAGAAAAAAAATGATTGCTAATTGGTTAAATTATATATTTACGTGAAATTTCCCGTATCTAATTTTAGCGGTCTCTTATTTCATTCACAGACTTACATAATCAGCGTCAATCTTTTTTTTTTTGTTAAACTAGCAATGACGAAATAATATATATATACATAAGAGTGTTCTTCATCTTCTACAAGTATATAGAAGTCATTTGGGAATGAATAGTGATCCGTTATCATGACGAGTGTCATCTTAAAGACGACGAAATACACAGCAGGTATCTCTAAGTGTTAACGACGATCATTTCTCCTTCGTTTTCTCTTCTTGTTGTTGACGCAATCATGAAATTGTCAAGTTAAATGACGTTATATATACATACATTAATCCCTCTAGGCGTAGTTGTCTTGACAATCAACATAATTCAAAAAAAAAAGAAGAAGAATACTATACAGTTCGTTAGTTATCGATAGTGTATTTTAATTAATAAGGAAAAGGATTTCTTATATGTATACATAGGTAACATGATTAGATAATTCATTTATGAAGGAAAAAAAAATACACGTGTATCAAGCCGTAAGTATATAGTAGTAGTTATTTCGTCTTATATACATATTTAACATTTGCATCGAACCATGTTTAGTTGAAGATAGATACATAGTAAGTAGATTATTATGAAGATGAACTTTTCTTCTTCCTCTCTATTGCTATGCAAACAAACAGCATGTGCTAATGTCGATTAGTAGTCAAATCATTTCGTTACGGTGATTTGATCTATGTTATATATATGTATATGTGCGTGCTTATTTTCTCATTCATACGATTTTAGGATAGTCGAATGTTATAAACGATGCCAATCACTACTAACGAAAAAACATTTCGTGATTTATTGAAAAGAAGATCAGTGAAGTGTCACATTGAAGGAGAATGTGGACATCATTTAACTTTATTTTGTTTATTATCAGTTGTTATAATGTGCGATATTTGAAACAAAATATCTCTTCCTTTTTTTTTTATTTGTTGATACCTTCTTGACACATTCAATGTATCATCTTTTTCGGACAAATACTCATCTTCAATATTCAATTAATCGC